>JAXQQM020068937.1:0-79795 GCA_034641835.2 Pinus albicaulis | reverse complement strand
GATTTTTGGGTGATTTTTCATTCGTTCATTCGAAATTCGTTTGGTCTTGCCTTGGACCTAGATCACACGGTCCATTGGAAGCTTTTGAGTCTTTTCTTCGTTTTGAGAGACTTTGGTCGATTTGAGGATCTGATTGCTTGTGTTGTTGAGTGAAATCTGTTTGTTTCGCTCTCTTGGAAATCGTTTCTCAAGTTGTTCCATTTGTTTTCAAGTTTATTTAGTGCATATTAGCTCTTAAACATTGAAAATCAAAAAAAAAAAATCTCTCTTTTGCTTTTGTTAATTAGTGCAAATTGTGATCTTTTCCATCTTGCTAGTGATTAGTGTTTTGAATGAAAAGTTTTCAATTGCATTAGTTGCATTAGAGATCTCATTGTTTGTCTTCCGTTCATTTCGTTTGTGTAAAAGCTCTCAACTCTTCTCTAATTAGTTTTCATCGAACGAAATGTTGCACTGTGGCATATAGCTTTACATTTAGGAGTCTTTCGAGACACTACATACGATAGGGCCTGGAAATTGAAACTTAATTGAAGATCAACTGTAAAATTTATTTCAATTAACCTAAGGCAGCATTGGAACTTAACGAAACATATTTAGAAAGTCTAGGCTAGAGACGTGTTCCGGCGTCGTTAAACCTAGCAGTTGTCGTTCGCCTGTTGGCTTTAGACAGCGCTAGTACGGACTTGTGCTCCCCGTACCGTCGCGTATATAAAGGGAGACCCCTATAGGTTTTCAATCCTTTATCCACGGGAAGCCGAGTCTGCCGCCCTATACCCGTGATACACCGAACACAGCATTCGGGGAGACTACCTGCACGTACGGGAAGTCCTTGGTCGATTTTTGTTTCATTATTGAAACCAAGGTGTATATTGCAGTTCACGGATATTTGGTACACCCTTTGTGCCTAGTTTTTCCTGAGCAATCATTTGGTCTTTTCTGACTCCCTAAACTTGAAAAGACCGTCAAGCGCTTGTCCTTTCACGCTTGTGTCAACTCTGAAAGAGATAGAGTCATCTTTTTATCGTTTCTCGACTCTTAAAACATGAAACGGTAGAATTTCTTACTTTCCAATGTGGTAAAATTAATCGCCCATGATTACACACCCGTTTAGACATTGCTTGTTGACCGTTTGATCGTGTGCCCTTAACTCTTTTTCAGCCCGCGTGTAGTTTTGAGTTTGATGGCAACTTTTTCAGAGTTTACCAACCAAGGAGTCCCCTTAGAAGGGAATCCTGGTCATTTTCCTCCTTTTGGAAATGTTGGTGCTCCTTACATGGCGACATTGTCCCTTCCTGGGTTAACGGTTGGGTTGCCTGTTTGGTTGCTCTCAACCTCTGTAGTTCCGAATGTCTCCACTACTGTTCAATCAGTTCCTCTGACAGAACAACATCATGTTGATTCCAAGGTGGACCTCTCCCCTTCTTCGCCTGTTTCTGCGTCCTCCTCTTCTACTTCGCCTGGTGAATGTCTGGATTCAAGTAACCAGGTGGCTAAGAAGAAGAAGAAGAAGACAAAGAAGAAGAAGTCTGATAAGCGAGAGGCTAAATGTACGGCTACTGCCCCCGAGATATCTCCTCTTGATAAACCTTCCAACCCTCCACGGAAAGTCAAGTTCCCTTGCCTGTTGTGCACGGGAGACCATCTTCTTCGAGACTGCCCTGGCATTCCCAGGGTGCTCGAAGTATGGTCCAACGGCCGCCCACCGTTGCCTTTGGCTTCCGGGAGTCAAGTTGGGGGCACGTCTTCAGCTGCTGTTGATAAGAACTCTAAGAAGGAGGGTAAGATCACCAATCCCTGTAAGTTGTGTGAAGGGCACCATGCCATTCACCTTTGTCCTTATATGGATGAAGCCAAGCAAGTCTTAGACAACTCAGCCGGTTCTACACCACGCCTTCCACCTGGTTATAATCGGATTTCTTTGAGTCCTCTGCCAGCTGATCCCACGATTGGTCAAGAGTCATCTTTGGTCGATCCCACTCCCCCAGAAATTCAAATTCACGAATCCGTCCCCAACCAACCATTGGTCGTGGGATCAGTTGAGCTGGCTCCCTCCACGGTGCACCAGGTCTTTTCTGTAGAGAGTGGCTCTCACACCCCCCATGTCCTTCTGATCTCTTCAGATTCATCAGACTTGGAGAAAGATTCTCTTGTCCCTGTACTTCAAGAAGCTCCTCCTCTGCCTCCCATGATGGAGGCTCCGGAAGATATCCCTCTCGCCTTCGAGATGGAGGTTATGGAGGATGCTTCTTCTACCGTAACATCAGGGGAAGACCTTCGCATGTCGATGGTAGCCCCTCCGAGTAGTTTGGTTGCTTCCTTTGATTGGAACCGATTTGCAGGATTTCGCCTTCCGTCTTATGTGCCTTTCGAGATCACAGTGCAGGCTCTTGGTCTGGTTGTACCCAGCACCATTATAGACGAAGGTGCCTCGGTCAGTATTCTGTCCTCAAATACCTGGAAAGCTTTCGGTTCGCCGCCGCTTGCACCCGTTACGCAGAATCTGTTGACATTCAATAGAAGAACGAGTCAACAATTGGGGATCCTTCCAAGGTTACCTGTTACTTTGGGAGGTAAAACCGTCCATATGGACGTGATGGTCGTTCCAGGCCCTTTGGATTTCAATCTGCTCCTGGGGCGCGATTACACCTATGCCATGGGAGCACTTGTCTCCTCCCTCTTTCGTGTGATGTGCTTTCCACATAAAGGACGGATCGTGACCATTGATCAGCTTTCGTTCTTTGGTCCTAATATGGCATCTGGTCCGCCATCACCCCCTCCTGGTTTCTATCCACCCGTTGTATCTGCTCCGCCGCAGGTCAAATATGTGGCTACTTACCCCGTGCCTGTGCTCAGTGATGATGCCGTTGTGCATAATGTGCTGGGGGCATTGGGTCCTGACTTCCAGGATGTTTCCCTTCCATCAGGAGTGGAACTCTTGGAAGCACCGCCTTCTGGTTCATTTTGATGTAAGTCGGTTAGAGCACGGTTTCCTCCCTGGGTCAAGCTCTTTAAAAAATGAAACCAGGATCTCGGAGCATAGTTCCTTCATTTGTGTCAAGCTCCTTAAAACATGAAACAAGTTGTTTGAGGATAGTTCTTTTAAGTGTGTCAACCTCGTTAAAATAATGAAACACGAGCATGTTCAATTCGACTTTTGTTTTGAACCTTCACTCCATTTTCAATGGACTGAAGCTTGGGGGGCATGCACCTCGAATTGAGACACCATGCTGGGGGGCATGCCCGTCTTCCTCATTTCAAGCATAGTTTGCATATGTGTGTGTGTTCATGTGTGCTTTTAAGCTTGCATAAAAATGAAATGTGTGATTAGATACATTGTGTGAATACATTTCGCATTGGGTCGTTTGTTATGTAACTGATACATTAGATTACATCTGTATTAGACATTTGCATCACATATAAAAACATCGCCACATGTAAAAGATCCATCCAAAATAGTCATATGTATATATATATATATGTGTGTGTCGAAATGTTTGCACGGTGTGCATCACAAAACTCAAAAAATATACATAGTCATCTTAGTACATCCGGAGATGCTATGTCTCTCAAAAAATAGGTGTGGTATAAATCCTAAGGACTAATCCGCATGGTGCTCATGATAGCACGTGACTGCACGCACTAGGCGCCTCAGGATTCGGTGGATCCGATTCGGAACTCCCACCGTGTGGCACTGGTATGCCATCGGTACGTCTGCTAGCCGGGCATAGTCTGGGATCCCATGGGCAATCCCCTCGAGGTTCTGGATTAGTTCATCTCCTCCGGTGCCTTCCCCCTGAATCTCAGGGGCGAGTTGTGTCCTCCGGGAGATTGGAGACATCCCGGCTGGTCTCTCAGGTTCTACATCTGCATGCATATATAATTTTGTTAAGACGAATGTGTATTTACAAAAAAAACATATAAGCATAAAATCAAAATATGAGGTCTTACCCAGCTCCTTGTCCCAGTCATCTCCTTCTGGTAGTGGGAGATCTGGGTCCCCGGTAAAGTCAGTTCCCGAATAGGGCCAGTCTTCCACGACAATCAGCTGGCGCCGTAACCACCTAAAAAACTCTGGCTTCCAGGACATCTGTTGGCCACCTCCAGATCTGGGCATCAATGCTTCCCAACGAACCATTCGTGGCTCTCGTGGTATCGGACTCGCCACTGCGGCTCCTTGGCCCTGGAAGATTGGTAAGCGTTCCAGAATGAACGATACCAAGATGGAACCATAACCGAACTGCTTCAGTTTCCCCTGTTTACACTTTGTGAGCTGCCTTTTCATATTGATAGTTACTGCTTCTGCCCAGTTGAGCAGTAAGGGACCCATGCATTCTGAGGCCAATAGGAGTTGGGTCTTCGTGGCCTCGTGCGGAGCCTGCGACCCAGCAGCCCGCGTAATGGTATGGAGAACTACTCTCAGTGCTAGATCAGGAATAGTGTGGATATCCACCTTCTTGCTTCCTGATCCTGTTTGTGCCCCTCGGCACACCCGTGCCATTACTTCTTCCATCTTTTCCCCAGATGGTCTGCTTCCAGTCAGTACAGGGATTGGACCTCTACGGGACAATCCAGTGATGAAATAAACATCGGTGACCTCCAGTTCTAACACCTGGTCTCGTAACCTGAACACCTGTTCATTTTCATCCCAGATGCTGATTAGATATTGGAGGAGCTCGGGCTGAGCTCATAAACATGGCGTGAGGAAGAATTTTTTCAATCCACAGTCTCTAAGTGCATTCATGCAAGCTTGGCTTTGCATGGCCTGTTCGTCCTCTTCTCCATGCTCTCGTTCCTTCCATTCGATTGCCATTTTGAGTGATTATCTGCATTCACATGGTCAAAAACCCTAGTTAGATCTTTGATGAGCTTCAAATTCCAAGAAATTTGGTCTAAATGTCGAAATTTTGGGCGGAATTTAAGGTTCGGCCGCTGGCGCGACTGTTTTGCGAACACTCGCGCCATGTGGTGCGAGCCCTTTGTAAAAAAGAGCTCATTGGCGCGGGTCCGTGCCCGATACCCGCGCCAATGGGTGCAGCCCTAAAATTTTAAGAGTGGCCTCATAGAACTGATTCTTAAGGGAAAATCGTTAAAAAATGAATGAAAATGTAGAGCAAGGGAGCGCCTTTTACCTGTGACAGACGAGAAGCTGAATGGTTGCCTGGATTGGTCGCAATCGTCGACGAAAGTTTCTGCTCCAAATGGACCACTGTTGCTTTCTACCAAGGTAAATAGTAAAAGTAATTTTATTTTTACCAATTTGACATATTTATAAATTTTTTGACGTTAAATGAGTTTTAAAAAGTTATTTTTATCAAATATTTGCATATGTATGTCGAAAATGGATTTTACGCTTGCTTGGTATGTGCAGCAGCAGGTTTTTGCGACTTAAACGATGGAAACGAGTTGTATTTTATACTTTTTCGGACTCGGTAAATACACGAAAAAGTCACTCTGGAGTCATCTTTCAGCTCTTTTCTGACTCTCTAAATATGAAAAGATTGCTGAGGCCCTTGTCGTTTCGATCTCGTTAAAATGAACATGAATCGACATCCACCCAGTATAAGTTTAACCCTTTTTCGGGCTGGGATGGATTGATTACGAAAAAGGGACCTGTGGAGTTTCTTTTCCGCTGTCTTTTCAAACTCTCTAAACATGAAAAGACGCCGAGTTCTTCCTTTGTCAGACTCGTTAATCCTGATGACATCGGATCTAGTCGAAATGACGTTCTCTGAGTTCCTCCTTCCTAGGACTCATTAAACACACTAGGATGGATTCGCCCGAAGAGCGGACTTATATTGCAAGCATATGCTATCCCCTTCAAGCTTGTTATAAAAAATAATTGGGGTACTCGCCAGAAATGGTGGGGGAAAAATGGAACCATCATCATTGTCGTCGGCAGTATGTCACTCTTGAACATGGCACTTGTCTGCATTCGTGTCGGGTTGGGGACATCTCATCTCGTTGCTTCACTTTGCCTCCGTGGGTTTGGGTAATCTCTTTTGACCTCTCATCTGTTCACTGCCTTGTCGCCATGACCTCTGATCCGTTGATGTCAAATACTGCCAAGTCCATTGTCGTGCCGTTCATGTGTTCAAGAGAAGTTGGCCTCTGCAAATATCAACCTTCCTCTGTTTCTCATACGATCCTGATTCACAACAAAAACATCATGTTCCTCTGTCTCGTGTCGATGATGTG
The DNA here is from genome assembly GCA_034641835.2 of Pinus albicaulis. NCBI lineage: Eukaryota > Viridiplantae > Streptophyta > Pinopsida > Pinales > Pinaceae > Pinus > Pinus albicaulis. Next base: position 73,600 of record JAXQQM020068937.1, on the reverse strand, counting down.
GGAATCATTATGGCCCAACTTCGATCAAGGTCACTTCTGTCGACTTCAACTCATTATCCAGGAAGTTGGTCTAGAGACTCCTGATGGTACCTTGGAGCCTGCATGCCTCAATGGCAGGTTCGTCGCATTCGACGTGAAGTTTACATCATTGACTTCCGATCGAATGATTCTGCGGGTGTTCAACGTCAACTCATTTATTCACACGCCGTAGATTGTACCTGTAGTACCTTGAGGACCATTGTCATTATTGGTGGTTTCTCTCGCGTCTGTTAACAGCTTTCATCATTGGCTGGTAATCAGACGATGTTCTTACATGTTCGACTTCAGCTCACATATTCACATGCTTGAACTTGTACTCTGTTGGGTCGAGATGGAGCGCAAGACCCTGGATTGTGTCTGTTGTAATCCAGGCTGCGATTGTGGATTATTATCATTATGTACATGACTCACTGATTGGATGGCTGCGACCATACCTGAGTCTATTTGTTTTATCTTAGTTGGATGGCTGCGCCCATACCCTGGATCCGGATTATAGCATACTCTGTTTCGGATGGCTGCGTCCATACCACTTATACATCATGTACTTGAGATATCAGTTGTATCTTTCTGCGCAGGTTTTCCGACGGCGGGCCTTCAATTGAACATGTTCTCGTAAAGCATTTCACCCCTCTCCCTCTCGGGCCTCATACTTTAGGGGGCATCTGTTACACAGTAATTTGTCACCGTCCTTACCATTCCCCATCCCGCACAATGGAGGACCCATTCTGTGACCTGTGAACATTGTCATGCCTTGAAAACATCATCAATGCATTCCTCTAAGCATGAGCTTTATTTTCCCTTGAGACATCTCCTTGCAAAAATCATGAAAAACATCCCTTTTGGCATTGGCGCGGGCAGGCAGTTCAGTACTCGCGCCAATGGGGAAAATCCTGCAAAGAGGTCGCGCCACCTGGCGCTCTGTCATAGAGCAGCAGTCGCGCCACCCATTTTAGGGACTGTTTTTTAAATAAAGATGACGGAAGTTGAGTTCCAACAAACTCAGGAACCATTGCCTATCTTGAGTTGGGAGGTTTGGCTGCGGGAGTTCTATGGAAGGGAAGTGGTTTTGCCACCTCCCATGGAACCTTCCTTGTTGATAGGGTCAATCCCATAATAATAGGGAACCTTCCTTGTTGATAGGGCCAATCCCATAATAATAGGGATCCCAACTCCCTCCTTCCCCATCTATAAAAGCCTGCTCAAATCCATAGCAAGCTAGTCTTGAAGTGCTGAAGCTTTGCATCTCCCTATTCCCAAGTGCCTTTGTGCTGTAAAGAATCCCTTCTTTCCCTTAAGGCCCATTCAAGCGAGGAGACCATTGTTACGAGACTCTGGAGAGGTTTCCCTTTCCTTGGCGAGCTTTACGAGACGTGGACAACCGGAGACCCGTTCGAAGGAAGCTGCGGCGTCAGAACTTGGTTGTAATCTTTCTTAATTTTATTATTTAATAGATGATTATGATTATGGTTCCACTCTGACTTTCGTTTATGATAAGAGTAATGTCCTTTCGGCCCCGTGTTTAGTTCGTATCTTTGGTTTCTATGCTTGTATACGTTCGTTTCTTCCATGTGCGAGTGTTCATCAGCGGAGATCGTGGGAAGGATTGTGATCTAAGAATTTGTGAGCGGGGGACGCTTCTTCTTCAGATCATAGCGTTGGAATCCAGGTAGGCTTCTATTCCTATTCTTTCCATTCGTAACTAGGAGCTTGCGTCATAACATTGTTTGATTGTTGCTAGACCCCTGCTGGGCTAGTAGGGATCGCCTCTGTCCGCAGAGGGGATTTACCTCCTCAACATGAACGCTGGTGCAACCTTCCAAAGAGCAATGGATATAGCTTTTTCAGATGAGATAGGGCACTTTATTGTTATTTATTTAGATGACATAAAAGTCTATTCCAAGACTGAAGAAGAACACCTTGAACATCTGAGAAAAGTGTTTAAAAAATGCAGAAGGTTTGGTCTGTCACTAAACCCCAAAAAGACAATATTTGGGCTGCAAGAAGGAAAGCTTCTTGGCCACATTATATCTGAAAAGAGGATTATGATAGACCCACAACGTGTTGAGGGAATACTACAGATCATACACCCAAGAAACATCAAGGAATTACAGTCCTTCATTGGGAAGATTAACTTCCTTAGGAGGTTTATTCCAAATCTGGCTGAACACCTTAGGAACATGAAAAACATGCTGAAGAAAGGTGTAGGAGTCAAATGGACTGTAGGAGCTAAACAATGCTTCGAATCAGTGAAACTTGCACTTACCCAAGCTCCCGTTCTAATCAGCCCAGATTTCTCCAAATATTTCCTGATCTTTTCATTTGCCTTTGAGCACACAGTGGCTGCAGTTTTTCTGTAGAAAAACACAAAGGGAATGGAACAGCCAATTGCCTTCTTTAGAAAAGCACTCAAAGATGCACCCTTGAAATACAACATAATGGAGAAACAGGCCTATGCTCTGATTAAGGCCTTGAAGGACTTCAAGGTGTACATACTGCATTCCCACACCATAGCTTATGTGCCCAACATCATAGTCAAAGATATATTGTCCCAAGACCCAGATGGGAAAAGGGGAAAATGGATAGTTGTGATCTTAGAGTACGACCATGAGATAAAACCCACCAAACTGATTAAAGGTCAGGGCTTAGCTAAATTAATGGCTGAATCAAACCTACAAGCCCTAGACATTAACATGATAAATACCTTGGATGAGCAACACGAATTGCCTGATCTCACTATTGAGGAAAAATTTCAGAGCTATCCTTGGTATTCCGACATTCTGTATGTGCTTACACACCTCAATGCCCCACCCGAACTATCAAAGACCAAGGCTAGATTCTTAAAACTAAAAGCCAGAAACTACTGCATTTTGAATGAAAACTTATACTCGAAGAATCCTAATGGCCTATTGCTTAAATGTTTGCCTGAAAATGAGGTAGAGAGGGTTAAACAAGAATTCCATGCTGGAGAATGTGGAGGCCACCTGAGTTGGAAAGCCACTGCAAACAAAATACTCAGAGCTGGCTACTATTGGCCCACACTCTTCAGTGATGTCCATAAAATGATAGTTACCTGCCACAAATGTCAGATCTTTGAAGGCAAAAGAAAACTCCTTCCTTTACCCCTACAACCCATCACTGTTGAAGGTCCCTTTCTGCAATGGGGCCTATATTTCATAGGGGAGATCCACCATGCTTCTTCTGCACAACACAAATGGATCCTAACAGCCACAGACTATTTCACTAAGTGGATAGAGGCCATACCCACTAGGAATTCCACAGATTCAGTCACCATTAGTTTCCTAGAAGGTCACATCCTCTCTCGGTTTGGCTGCCCAAGGAAAATAATCACTGATAATGCTACTGCTTTCGAATCCAAAAATATGGTTGATTTTTTTCACAGGTATCAAATAGCACTTGATCATTCAACTGCTTATTACCCTCAAGGTAATGGATTAGCAGAATCATCAAAAAAGAGCCTGGTGATCATCATCGAAAAGCTGTTGGAAGAGAACAAAAAATCATGTCATAACAAGTTAGTACATGCTTTGTGGGTTGACAGGCTTACAACCAAAAAGTCCATTGGCATGTCACCATTTCAGCTTTTCTATGGAACAGAAGCATTGTTTCCTACCAGCCTTGGGATACCAGTAATCAAGCTAGTCCAGGAGATCCAAACAGAAGTAGACAGTATGGTGAGGAGAATAAACCAAACAATCCATCTTCAGCAAACAAGGGAAGAGGTTTACAACAAAGCAGTGAAAGTTTAGGATAATATAAAGAAATTATTTGACAAAAGAACCAAAGCTGCCAATTTCAAAGTTGGAGATAAGGTTCTGAAGTGGGATTCGAGAAGAGAGGATAAAGGAAAGCACAACAAGTTTGAAAGTTTGTGGCAAGGTCCATACCTCATCTAGGCCACTGTGGGTCCAAATGCTTTTTTCTTATAAGAATTAGATGGCACTGAGCTGTTTGGGGGTCCTGTCAATGGTAGGATGCTCAAACACTACTTCTGCTAATTCACAATTTCCAGTTTCCATTTCCATTGTACATACCATTGCAGCTTTTATTTTCAAGAAAAAGAGAAAAATGTTTCAAAAAACAGAGGAAAAGGAGAGGTTCAGACATGCTTAAAACATGAACCTATGATGTGCAAAATATTGGCTCTAATAAGCTCAAAACCTGAGCCAAAGAAAGTAAAACAGCTGGTCCCAACATGCTCAAAATCTGAACCAGCAAAGAAAAAAGAAGAATCAGCTCTAACATGCCCAAAACCAGAGCTGAAATGAAGAAAAGGAAGTGACTCTAACATGCTCAAAACTTGAGTCACAAAAAGAAAAGAAGGATACTACAAGTTCCAGATCTCAAGCCTTCACAGTTTTGTTTTCAGTTTTCTGCAAATCTTGTCCATGTGCAACTGTCTTGATGCCTTGGATCCACAGCAAGTCAGATAGTCTAATCCTGGCTTGACTGTTTTTAAATTTCTGTTGTAGAATGTAGAGAAGAAATCTGCTAGATAGTCTAATCCCAGCAGATACTAGATTAGGTAGAGAAACAAATGAGACCAACAGTCTAATCTGGTCTCATGGAGAAATAAGTGTAGAATTAGAATAGGTTTATTTTCTGTTATAAAAATAAATGATGTAAAGGATCTGCTAGTTCAAATGCACCCAAGAAGAAAAATTCTAGGATTGTAGGATGGGTAGGTAGTTTTTTGGGAAAGTTTTTCTGCTGATGTAATGTCTTCATATTGTAGCAGTCGATCAAAGAAAAAGGGATGTGCCAAGTAGCAGGCAACTGGCCTACTCCAAAGATCTATTCTCTGAATTCTTGACTCCTTCAAGAAGAAGCCATCCCCATGTGGAGCCATTGTTAGCCCCCCTATAAATTTTTGACAAAGCAAAGTAGGGGGCTAAATTGTTTTTTAGCCTTCAAGGAATGCATCTCTCTTGAAGACACATCATCCTTGAAGTCTCTTATGCCTTTGCCTTTGGTAAATTTCCCTCTGCAGAACTCTCCATGTTGCCCCTTTCTTTCCCTTTGCAAAGTCCCCTTTCCATCCCAATTCTCCCCCAAATTCCCCTTTAAATCCTACCCTCACCCTTTGTTGTTCCATTTCCCCTTCTACCGTTTTATCGTTACCCTCCTTAGGCCTTGGAATGCACTAAAAATGGGTTTTAAAAACCCACTTTCCGACCATATTAAGGCCTAAGCCCCTTTTCCCGTAAGCGCCAACCACTTTCCCATGTAACCCCTATCCTAAACCAAGAGCTTAATGCCTTGGGGGCCGATCGCATGATTGCAAATCGCAGAATCGCACATTCTGTTGAGAACGCTCTGATTACAGATCACGAATATTTGCGATGCGATCAGTCGTTCGCACGATCCTCCGATCGTGCCCGCTCCTCCGATCGCATCGCAAGCTCTATTTCCCCCGATTGCGATTAGCCCCCGCACCCTCCTCTTCCACGTGACCCAACATTATGACCGAGCGCTAGCCCCAAAGGTGCTAATCTCCATTGTATATTGGAAGCGTTCCTGACCGTTGATCTTTGTAGATCGGACGGTGATCGTTAAACTCCGCAACGCCCGTGTTTTCCCCATTTAACTCCTAATCACGCCATCGTCGTTCATTTACACGCAATAAACGGTCCAGAATTCCCCGTCCCTGTGGTCCCGTAGCACACTACTTCAAAAACCCGGTGGTTTCTATCACACCGCCTTTGGGCGGAGGGCAGTATTCCCCGATCGGCTACCGATTCCACTCAAAATTCGACGCGTGGCAACAACACTGTTCCAAAACCACTACCCCATCGTACGTTAACGTTCGTCCACAGATGCGTAGTGATATGCACGTGCACCATCCGATCTGGGGTAGTTGATCCAACGGTCATCATTCCATGAAGCTGCACTAGGTTTAACCCATGGCCACCGTACCCCTGGCCTACTGTTCGTCATCCTCCGTCGTGTTTCCCACCGTCGATCTCCTTTGAGATCTGATGGTCCAGATTGGTTTTCTCCCCACTGTTGACTATTCCGCTGTCGACCGGTCCCGCCATGTCACCTCCACGTGCCTCACCGTACATTTTCCCCTCCCGTCTTATATTTCCATTCAAAGGGTCGAAGTTCAAAGGTTTTCATTCATTGTTCCTCCCGCGTCACCTTCCGACTATAATCCTTACCATTTTCACCACACTACAGGTCTTCCACGATAGTTTCGCCATCTAACCAGTCTGCATTGTCAGTCTAGCCACCCCCCGTTGCGTCCACCATCTCCATTGTTTTATTAACAAGTTGTGTGTTTTTGCAGGGTTTCTAGAAAGGCAGAAAACCGCCATGATTCATAGGAATCATTGTAAGTGGCGCATTGAGCAGACATAATTAAATCTGGAAGCTGGTACTACAGGGAAATGTCAAGAAAGGTGGCGGCAGTATAAATTCCATCAAAGGACAGAGTTTGAAACTTCGCAAGCCCTATCTGGTGCCATTAAAGCCCAGATCTTGCAGATCCAAACATTTATGAAGCAGTGGGGAAAAACCAGCTTACGATCAAGGATTTCAGCACTCAGTATTGAAGGTTTTGGGCCTTCAAGAATCCCGAGGATCACATAGGAGATCCAACACGTAGAAAACAATGAAATCAGGGTTCAAATCAGTAGAATTTTTCTTCCAGAACAAGGACACAGTACACATTATTGTTTCAGTTTATATTGTGTCCAAGCAAGGTTTCCCCCCCTTACAACAATCCTATGCTATCAGAAGCATTTGTTTCACAAGCATGGCAGTCCATTCAGTCATTTTTTTTATACACCAAAGTATTGCACAGTACTGTAGTCAGATTATAGCCGGGGTCGTATCAGAGTAATTGGAAGCCTGAAGGAGATCATTCGTGCACCCAAAAAATGCCAGAGGTTGATGCTCTAAGTTTAAAATAGAATGGGCTTCGACCCCCTTCATCTTTTGAGTGTTAATGCTGCATTTAGTTTTCTACCTACCTTCTCTACTTCTCTTCAGCTATAAAACTCATGAGAAAAACATTGTAAAGGTTTTTGATCAGTTATCAGAGAACTGCAAGTAGTTTCTTTTGAGACACAGTCTCTGTGTAAAGATTTTAAGATAGGTTGAAGGAGATGTTTTTAGACTAAGTATTCAGCTATTGGCAGTGTTGTACTTGATTGGTATTGCTATTTAATATGACAAGCACATTTCTTTGGATCCTGATCTGAAGCAGCGGTTATGTTTTCATATCTTAGTGTTTACATTCATTTCATTTCGTTTCTACTGGCTTGCATCAGAATATTGGCATAGGATTTACCCTTGTTAGGTACCCTATGTTTCTGCTCTCCTTTCCATTTATGTTTATCTTCTAAATGTATTATCTAAGAAATTATTTCAGTTGGTTTAACCAGTGAAGTGGATGTTATTGCCTGCTCTCTGATGTATGAATTAAATGAATTCAGTTCTTAGATGTTTCTTGTTATAGGTTTAGTTGGAAGATTTGGGAACACTGGGGATTAGAGTTAGCCCTGTCCACTAGGATCCTTGTGCGACCAGCTGATCTTTAACTTTGTGCTCTGAATCTGTGTTATCCCCTCCTCTCCTACTTCATCATATCACATAATCATCTTGAAGATCCTATGTTTCAGATGACTAGCCCAATTGAAAGTCTGCCTATTGATTAGCAAGAAAATCCTTTCCTGACTCCATTTCCCAATGGTTTGAATATTTCCTGGAATACTTCACTTCTGCCCTTTTTCCTCTTTGCTCATCATCGTCTTACACTGAACCTTTCTTTCCTGATAACCAGCAACCAAACAAACAATCAAACAAACAAACCTTGTGCCTATAACTAGCCTAAAATCATAACCTTTGAGCCTCAAAGACATATACCTTTGACATATTATAGAGAGATCCCTCTCTAGACCTAGGAGGGCTAGATCCTGAGGCCTGAAAGTGGTTTGATGTTGTCTCATCTTTTGGTATTTCCAACCTTGCCAAAATATGGGAACCCCAACAGGTCCTTTCAAGATAGTTACTTTTCATGGAAACAATACTTACATACTGCAGGAAATGAATGGAAAATCATATGCTGGAGGACCTGTCAATGGCAGGTTTTTGAAGCATTATTCTTCCTAAAATCTGATTGATTATTCATGTAATTTTACATATTCCATTTTATGAGTTTTTTCTGCTAATAATGACAAGCTAAACCAGCAAGCTTGAGCCCGAGGTGAAGGCCATTAGAGCTTGAGGAGGAAGCTTGGCAATTTCAAATTTTTTCTATTTTGGTGAAGAAAATGGATAGCAACACTGGAACTATTGGTTCTTAGTGTACCACAGGGGCATGCTATCCCAAGTTCTATGAAAGAAACATGTTCCATACTCTACACACAAAGTTGGGTATCAAAGATTCAGAGAAAAATTTGGTGCTAAAGTATCACAGTTGTCTGCACAGATACATTCAGGAGGAAATGGATTTCCTAGACATCTCCTCTCTTGGTACGACATACCATTATGCTACCAATATTGAGTGTTGAGATTCAACAAGATGATGAGCTTAGTGAAAAGAGTCACCTTCACTAAGTGGGCCCACACGCTATTTTTGGCGTAAAGTCTATTTTTAGACATGTCGATCATATTGTATGAGTTGCAGGATGCTATTTGTGGATGGTTGGTCAAGTTGGAAAAATATATGGACTTCTATTTTTAGACATATTGGGCGGAATCTATTTTTAGATTGCTAGTATAAAAATATATATATCGAATATTATTAGCTCTTAATAATATTTGGACTCTAAACATTATCTTATCTTCGATCACTTAAATGAAGGCATGATAAAATAAAGAGTCGCATGTATGAATTAAAGTTATTCTCAGGGTTTACAGAGCTGTATTGCAGGAGTAGAACAATTTATTAGAACTCATGTACGTAGTTGGTGGAGCAGGAAGTAGTTGGTGGAGCAAAATGCCTTTTTAACTCGCAAGCATACGTAGCCGAGCTAGTTGTATTCAGTTTAATCAGTTAGTTTAATCATTGATATACTAGTAAAATTTCTCAGGAATTAATTACAATTAGTCATTAATTAAATATAAACTTATTAATCAATTCAATAATACATATCATTTAATTACCAGTAATTAAGGCTAAAGGGAGACTAAAGGAGAGATGAGGTGAAAGGGGTAGTGTGACTATCGCTTGTGACTGCCCAGGATACACTAGACCAACACTTGGTAGAGATGCCAATGAGGATTGCACAGTGAAATATAGGTGTATTTGAGTTTATTTAGAGCCATTCTTTAGCAGTGATTTCATAGTAAAGGCAGGCTAGCAGGTGGGAGAGATCGGTGCATGGATTTGCTAGATCGGACCTGATTAGTGTGTAGCGATTGTATTGTACTGAGAGCTTGATATGATCAGTTTTGTATGAGGATTTTCACATGATCTCTATGACATATATTATATACAGATAGTTGGGGTTTTTAGCTTCAGGCTTTCCTGTAAAACAACTGTGTTAATGTGTGTGAATTTTTATGTTTTCATGTGTGCTTTTCAATTGATTTAATTTACGCATGTGATGATCAATGGTGGAATAGATTCTGTATTGTGCATGAAGTTAAAATAGTGTGTGATTAGGAGAATCTTGGATATATAACATATTATTTATATAATTTATACATGGTATCAGATCGATATTTATCAGAGAAATTGAAATTATTGAAGTGGTTGAGTTTTGTGCTGGTGGAATTCAAATTTGCTGAAGTGTTTTCTTGGTGTCGAAGTTGAGCATTCATTGAAATGTATTTCAACGGATTTCCACTGGAGTATGCCCTTGAGGGCAGCTTGAGTTATATTTCATGGAAGGACAAGATGGAGGTGGTGCTGGATGATAGTGGGTTGAAGGAGTTCATAGATGCAGAAATTCCAAAACCTGCTTCTAGCGATGCTACCACACTTGATGCATGGCAAAAGAAGACAAAAAAATGTCGAAGGATTCTGTTGGAAGGTGTGAAGGATCACATTTTGTCCAGCCTTCATGGTAAATCTTCTCCATTCTTGATGTGGAAAGCTTTGACAGACTTGTTCCAAAGCAAAAGTGACCAGAGGAAGTTGGCGTTTAAAGACAAACTCAGGAAAATAAAAATAGAGAAAGGCGACAGTATACCCAAGTACCTCACGAAGATTTTCTAGTGCAGGGATGAGCTGGGAAGTGTGGGGGTTACTATTGATGAAGAATACTTGGTGAGCTTGGCTCTCCTTGGGCTTCTGAAGAGTTGGCATAGCTACGAGGACTCTATCAATGGTCGGGAGAAATTGCTAGGATGGGAGCGAATTTGGTCAGATCTTGTGTAGGAGGAGATAAGGTGGGGTACCAGGGATGGATCTTCGTCGAAGAATGAAGATGAAGAAAATTTCACTTTGGCTTCCAAAGAAAGGAAGGGGAAGGAAAAGAAAATTCCTTCTCAATCTGGTGCGAAAGGCAAGAAGGAGGACTTGTCCAAGGTGAAGTGCTTTCACTGTCACCAACACAGACATTACGCCATTAATTGTCCACAAAAGAAGAAAAATAAGCAGGCTAATGGATCTGTAGCTGGAGAGGCCTTAGCCTCGCATTTTGAGCTAGATTTTTTTCTGATCACATGATTGGTTTCAAGTGTGATGGGATCAATGTGGTTTCTTGACAGTGGTGCGTCTTTCCATATGACCGGAGACAAAGATTTTTTTATTGATCTGGATGAGAAAGATCTTGGAGTGCACATCGAGATGGGCGATGATGGTAGATACAGTGCAAATGGTATCGAGACCATTTCCTTTGAGAGGGAGTCTAAAAAACCTTTCATGTTGAAGGATGTCATGCATGTTCCAGGATTGAAGAAGAAACTGATCTCTATGGTGATGTTGGAAGACAAGGGATATGATGTTGTTTTTAGCGAGGGAAAGGCTTTCCTACGGAGTAAAGCAACTGGTGAAACCCGGAGGATAGGGGTTCAAGTTAAGAACCTTTATCAATTGCAGGTAGATGGTTGCGCAACAATGGCAGGTAAAGTAGAAGGAGTGGTGAGCCGGGATGAGGGCGAATTGTGGCACAGGATATTGGGCCATCTTCACCATGGCGCTTTGAAAATTTTGCTGCAGATTTCTACCAGGCTTCCCAAGGGTACACTTGCATAGTCAGATCAGTGCAAGGGATGTACTTTGGGAAAATTTTTGAAAGCCACCTTTCATGAGAAGGATAGTCCCGCCACGACGATCCTTGAGATAATTCACACAGACGTGTGTGGACCTTTCTCAGTAGCTTCGATAGAAAAGCACTGGTGTTATGTGATATTTTTTCATGAATTTTCTCGTAAGTGTTGGATCTTCTTCATGCAGAAGAAGAGCGAGACATTCTCAAAGTTCTGTGAGTTCAAGGCACTGGTTGATATAGAGTCGGGGAAGTAGGTGAAAGCTCTTAGGAGCGATAATGGTGGTGAATTCATCTCTAGTGAATTCAAAGAATTTTGCAGCACAGAAGGAATTCGAGGAGAGCTCATAATGCCTCATAACCCACAACAGAATGGGGTCACGGAGTGAAATAACAGAACGATCGTGGGTGCTGCATGGGTGATGTTGCATGATTAGGGCCTTCCCATACACTTGTGGGCAGAAGCATGCAACACTGCGGTTTATGTGAAAAACTGTTGTCCTCATAGAGTACTTGGCATGAGTACACCCGAAGAGGCCTTTTCTGGTAAGAAGCCTGATATTTCTCATTTGAAGATTTTTGGCTCACCTGTTTACATTCATGTGATGAAGGATGCTAGGAAGAAGCTGGAGCCGACCGCAGAGGTTGGGATATTTTTGGGGTACACATAAACACCCCACAATTATCATGTGTATTTTCCAGACAGTCGGAAGACTGTTGTGCGATGAGATATCAAATTTCATGAGGAGAAATCCATGAAGTTGTCGCTTGAGAGGGAGCTACACTTGCATGCAGATGAGGAGCTACTAGTTCCTAAAGATGAGCCTTAGGATGTGGATCAGCCATAAGAGGAGGTTAATGGAGTGGAAGAAACCATTCATGCAGTGCCAAAAATCAGAGGGCGGAAGCGCACTATAGAAGCTGAGTGATTGAATCTTGATGCAGCGCAGAATGTAGGTGCCCCTACATCACATCGCAGAAAGAGATAGTGACCTGACCGATTTTCTGGATACATGGCTTTAATGAACAAGTGTATCGTGATAGAACCATCCTCTTTCGAGGAAGCTGTGGAGGATCTCACATGGGAAGATGCCATGGTGGAAGAGTATGATTTGATTGTGAGAAATAGTTCATGGGATATTTTCCCAAGGCTGGAAGGGAAATCCGTGGTAGGTTCAAGGTGGATCTACAAAGTGAAGCAAGCTGCTGATGGGAGCGTCGAGAAGTACAAGGCAAGATTTGTTGCTCGGGGCTTCTCACAGATCAAGGGGATTGATTATGAAGACCTTGGCACCTGTCGCAAGGTATTATTCCATACAGACCATCCTTGCTCTCTCAGCGCAGATGGGTTGGCACATTCATCAGAAGGATGTGAAGGATGCATTCCTCAACGGAGTCATTGAGAAGGAGGTGTACATAGAGCAGCCTGAAGGATTCAAAATCTTCAGCAGCGAGTCGCATGTGTGCAGGCTCGAAAGAACGCTGTATGTGCTGAAACAAGCACCTCGTGCTTGGTACACATGGATAGACAGTCATTTCATCAGACTTGGTTTCGCCAAGAGTGAGGTGGATCCGAACCTATACCAGATTGTGGTGGAGGGTAAGTTGCTGATCATTGTACTTTATGTAAATGATTTTATACTGACAGGTGATGAACTATTGATACACTCATGCAAGGCAGATCTTGCAAAGGAGTTTGAGATGAAGGACTTGGGCCTCTTTCATTATTTCCTGGGATTGGAAATTTGGCATCAGAAGGATGGACTGTTTGTGTCTCAAGGAAAGTATGCCACGGAGATACTGGAGAAGTTAAACATGCAAGGCTGCAAGCCTATCGACACTCCTCTTCCTGGTGGTTGGAGGAAATAGGATGCTACATCGGAAAAGGTAGTGGATGCCACTGTTTATCGATAGTTGGTTGGTTCACTCATGTATCTAGTCAATACATGACTGGACATATGCTATGCTGTTAACCAACTTTCACAAGCTATGGTTAAGACTACGAATCTATTTTGGAAGGCAAGCAAGCATGTATTGAGGTATCTCAAAGGCACATTGGGATATGGATTATGGTATAGACAATCGGATGAGGTGAAGCTGCATGGCTTCATGGATGCAGATCGGGCAGGGAGCCCAATAGACAGAAAGAGAACATCTGGAAGGATATTCAGTATCAGGTGTACAACAGTTTCTTGGTACAACAGGAAACAAAGATTCGTGACACTCAGTTTAGCGGAGGCTGAGTACATGGCAGCAAGTTTGGCTACATGCGAGGCTATATGGATGAGGAAGATCCCGGTCGGGTTGTTCGATTCACACTTAGATCCTACTGTGATATATTGTGATAATCAGAGTTTCATTAAAATCTCGGTTAATCTAGTATTTCATGATAGATCTAAACACATTGACATCCGGTATCATCATATCAGAGATTGTGTGCAGCGGAAGGCCATGTTGCTTTCTTACATTCCTACGGAGGATCAGGATGCAGATATTTTGACGAAGGCGCTCACTAGGAGAAAATTTTAATACCATAGAGACAAGATCGGGGTGGTAGATAATCCCTATCTTGTTGAGAGGGAGTATTGAGATTCAACAAGATGATGAGCTTACTGAAAAGAGTCGCCTTCACTAAGTGGGCCCGCAGGCTATTTTTGGCACAAAGTCTATTTTTAGACTATGTCTATTTTTAGACATGTCGATCATATTCTATGAGTTACAGGATGCTATTTGTGGATGGTTGGTTGCTGGAAAATAGATGGACTTCTATTTTTAGACATATTGGGTGGAATCTATTTTTATATTTCCAGTCTAAAAATAGATATGTCGAATATTATTAGCTCTTAATAATATTTGGACTCTAAACATTATCTTATTCTCTTGGAGCACTTCATTTAAGCGCACAGATGTGGCACAGGAGATGGAAGATAAATTACGCTATTCCTGAGGGTTTACTGGAGCTATTGCATGGAGGAATTCAGTTAGAACTCATGTGACAGAGTTTGGTGGAGTTATAGAAGTAGTTGGTGGAGTTCTGTTCAGTTTAACTCAGTTAGACACAATTGAGGTAGTTGTATCTAGTCTAACTGATTGATACACTAGTGAGAGTGGTGTGAATTAATTATTAATTAATTCACTAAATATTAACTCATTAATCAACTGAATAATACATCAGTTAACTATAGTGCATTGACAGTTTCAGTGGAGACCAGTGGAGAGATAGGTGAAAGGGCACGATGAGTATTAGTTGTGACTATAGTGATGCATTGATTGCATCCAAAAATTAGTAGAGATGCCAATGAGGATTTCACAGTGCAAGCCAGGTGGATTTGAGTTCATTCAAATCCATTCTTCAGCAGGGATTGCGCAGTAGAGGCAGGCTAGCAGGTGGCAGAGATCGGTGCATGGATTTGCTAGATCAGACTTGATTAGTGTGTAGCGATTGTATTGTACTGAGAGCTTGATATGATCAACTTTGTATGAGGATTGTTACATGATATATATGAAATATATTATATACATATAGTTGGATTTTTTAGCTTTAGGCTTTCCCGTAAAACAACTATGTTAATGTGTGTGAATTTTTATGGTTTCATGTGTGCTTTGCAATTGATTTAATTTTCGCATGTGATGATAAATGGTGGAATAGATTCTGTATTGTGCATGAAGTTAAAATAGTGTGTGATTAGGATAATCTTGGATATATAACATATTATTTATATAATTTCTACATTGAGTAGAAATTCAAGCAGAATAAGCGACACTTTGGATCTGTGAATCAAAAGCAAGGGAAAAGTGCCCCCAAACAACATAACAAATGAAAAAGCCAACACATGGTGGCCCAAGACAACCTGCCAAACCCACAAGCAAAGAACAACACTGCGAAGCCAAATAAGGACACAGGAAAGTGGTGTGAGTTCCATAAGAGCTCCACTCACAACACAAGTGAGTGTCGAGCCAAGCGATCGCTCATGGCCGAGATGAGGGCTTCTAAATCAGATGTATGCTCTAACTCTGAATCATAACCTAAAAAGGGGAATGAAAAATGGAAACAGATTATTTATGCAGAGCCCAACGCCACTATTTCCACTGCGAAAATCCAAAAGGAGGAACCGAAAGATCCAAAGGAGGCAGAATGTGTCTTCCACTCTCAGATGTGGGTAAATAGTTCCATGCTAGAGTTCATTGTCGACAATGGGAGCCAAAAGGGCCTCATTTCAACAGATTTCATGAAGTGGTTGGGCTTGCTGACCATAACACACCCACAGCCATACACCATCGGGTGGCTTCACCATGGACAGGATCTCCATGTCAGCCAACAGTGCTGCCTTCCCTATAGCATCAACCCCTTCACAGATGAGGTATTATGTGACATTTCTCCTCTTGATGTTTCTAATGTATTATTAGGCCAGCCATACTTGTGGAAGCGAAATGATGTGTATGAGTAAATGCCTTGTGCTGTTATTGTTACCTTGGGAAATAAGATGTATAGGATACCAGAGATACCACCACCTACCGCTATCTCTTTGGATACTGCAAAACAATCCAGTATGCTCATTTCCCAAACCAGAATTTCTTTTTGCCTGATGATCCGCCCCCAAGGCAAGAAGAAGATTATGGTAACGACTTCTAGACATGGCTCCTATGCATGACAACAACAAATGGAAAAGGTTGTGGAGGACTACAGGGAAATTTTCACCTCACCCATAGGGGTGCCTCTGCAATGTCAGGTCAAGCACACCATTGATATAACCCCAGGTGCGCCGCTACCCAATGGACCGATTTATCAATGCTCTGTTTTGGAGAATGATGAAATCAAGAGGAAGATTTAGGAGTTGCTACAGAAAGGTCACATCCAGCCAAGTTCATCACCCTGTGGGAGCCTGATCATGTTATTATAGAAGAAGGATGGGACTTGGAGACTCTTATTGAATATCGGACGTTGAAAAAGGTCACTATTCAGAATAAATGCATAATCCCACAGACTGATGAACTTCTAGACCAACTTAAAGGGGTTAAACATTTCATCAAGATCAACTTGAAGTCTGTGTATCACCAGGTACCATTGAACCCTCCGATGTATGGAAGACTTCCTTCAAAGCCGAGGGCCTTTTTGAATGGTTGTTCATGCCTTTCGGGTTGACAAATGCTTCTGAAACCTTCATGAGGTTGATGGACGACACCTTGAGGCCATTCACCAACTCATTTGTAGTGGTTTACTTGGATGAAATTCTGATCTTCAGCTAGACTTAGGAAGAGCACCTCCACCACATCCGACAAGTCATCCAAACACTAGGGAAACACAAGTTGTGTGCCAATTTGGAGAAGTGAAATTTTGGCATGACCTAGGTTCAATATCTGGGATACATTATTGATGAAAGGGGGGTGCATGTGGATCAAACCAAGATCCAAGTCATTCGAGATTTTCCAGCCCCAACCACTCTAACAGAGCTTTGAAACATTTTGTGTCTTGCTAATTTCTACCATGGATTGTATCATGGACATGCAAATCAAGGATACCCGCCAATAGGGTTGTCAAAGCTGACCAAATCCTGCACCAAGGCAAGTGGTTCACCAAGGACCAAGTTCAGCAGAAGTTTCCTCATCTCATGGAGGAACTAAATGCAATGGGGACCATTGCTTCCTAAGGGAGGAGGAATTATCTAGGTGGATATTGGTGTCCACCCACCTATTCCACTTGGGGCCCCACCATTATCTCTTTCAGTTTTTTAGTTTCGGCACAACTTACTAATTTTGGCATTTTTTTCCAGTACTGAACTTTTGGAGCAATTTTGAGGTCCTAAACGATGTTTTTTGGGAAAACCTTTGCAAGATTAGCCTCGCAAACCCTAACGAACACCCATGGGGGACGAAAAGAAAGATGAGGGAGCAGGAGATCCTATAAAAATATTGATTGAGGAGGCCCTTGAAAAATAAAGGAATGTGATGATGGATAAATTTTCCCAGATCCTTCAACGACTGCCCACTGGCGGTGCATCTGCATCAAACAACCACTCTTGAGGTGCAACTCCCTTTAAGGTACAAGTAAACTTTGACATTCCAATATTTGATGGTAAAATAGATGCAGATGTCGTAGATAGATTCTTGAATCTATTAGAAGGCTATTTCTCGGTTCATTAATTTTCCAACCAGGGGAAGATTATTTTTGGACTCTTCAAAGCTACCCGTCATGTCAAGGAATGGTGGGAAACATACTGTGAGAAAAATGATGAGACAGAACCCTCTCTGTTCTTAGCCGTACCTGCCTGGAATTCTTTTCGAGATGCCATAAAGGAACAATACTATCACGTGGTGAGCTATGAGGACAAGTACATAAAATGGACCACGTTGCGGCAACAAAGGGATCAAGATGTGCATGAGCTGATGAATCTGTTCCATACTCTGCGCACAAAGTTGGGTATCAAATATTCAGAGAAACATTTGGTGCTAAAGTATCGCAGTTGTCTACATAGATACATTCAGGGAGAAATGGAGTTCCTTGACATCTCTTTGCTTGGTACAGAATACCGATATGTTGCCAAGATTGAGCAAAAATTCAAGTAGAAGAAGTGAGAATTTGGATCTGTGAATAAAAAGCAAGGGAAAGGTGCACCCAAACCGTAGAACAAAGGAAAAAGCAAAGGCATGAAGGCCCAATAAAACCTGCTAAAGCCACAAGAAAATAACAACACCATGAAGCCAAAGAATGACACGGGAAAGTGGTGTGAGTTTCATAAGAGCTCCACTCACAACACAAGTGAGTGTCGAGCCAAGAAGTCGCTCGTGGCTGAGATGAGGCTTCTGAATTAGATGCGTGCTCTAACTCTAAATCATAACATGACAAGGGGAATGAAAAAGGAAAACAAATTATTGATGCAGAGGCAACACCATTGTTGCCACTATGAAGATCCATAAGGAGGAATTGGAATATTCAGAGGAGGTGGAACGTCTCTTCCACTCCTAGATGTGGGTAAAGGGTTCCCTGCTATAGTTCATTGTCGACAATAGAAGCTAAAAGAACCTTAGTTTAGCATATGTCGTGAATCAGTTGGGCTTGTCGACCACAACGCACCCACAACCATACACCATTGGGTGGCTTCACCAAGGATGGGATCTCCGTTTCAGCCAATAATGCCACCTTCCCTATAGCATCAAGTCCTTCACAGATGAGTTATTATGTGACATTTCTCCTCTTGATGTTTTTGATGTATTATTAGGCCAACCATACTTGTAGAAGCAACATGCTGTGCATGATTCACGACCTCTTTGGTTACTGTTTAGTTAATTTAGTGTCCTAAATTGATAGCATAAATTATCGACCAGGGCTAGTAAACTGATGAAGTGTACTTGCACTATATGTGCCTAAGTATCCCTTTTCTTATTTCATTGTTTTCAGTGTTTTATTGATGTTTTTGGGTTTTGTTATGTTTGAGTCTCAGTATGCTCTCTGTGCTTAGAAGATGAAGTTAAATCTATGTAAAAAAGAAAGAGAAAGGAAATCTTAGAATTAAAATAGAGTTTAATTATAAGTTTTGTCCCTAATTAGAAAATGATGAAAAAAGAGTGTTAGTATGAATCTTTCGTTGTAAAAGACCACTTTATCTACGCATAAAAAATAGCCCTAACATTGATTATGGCTGCAAAACATCTTTAAATCTGCAATTAGGTGATCCAAATAATGCTGCACAAATCCAGATCTTGAGCATAAAAGACATTAGGTAGATAAAGTGAAATATGGCTCCATGCATCCAATAGACAAGACAAGAACAGTGTATTTGAAAGAATTTTTATATTATATTAAAAAGGGGGCACCTGAGAGGAAAAAAAGAAAGGTTTTTTCCGATTCTCCTCAATGGGATGGGTTCTTGAAAGTCCTCAGCATTTCAGATCTAAAATTTCTCTCTCTTGTTGGTGTAGAAAACCCATACAAACATAGAACTCAAAGGGAGCTCACAAGGCAAAAATGGAGAATGTGACCTAGAATAGATCCAGAGTAATCTAATGCAATGGAGGTGACTAATGAATGGGGAAAAACCATCTATTTATAACAAAATATTAGGGTTATCTAGAACTTGGTGCATGAATAAAATATTATTAATTAAATTCTAGAACCACCCTTTAGGAATATTTTATTATATTTGTTGGAGGGAAAAGGATTTTTGACTTGGGTCAATTCGTTTATTTATAAACAATAAATAAATAAATGATTTATTTATTATTTTAGGGAAATGGTGGGAATATAATTAAATAAATAATTATTTATTTAACTATAAAAAATAATTTAGTCAAATTTAACTAGGAATATTATTTAAATGATGATTTAAATAACTTATTCCTAGGAAATAATCAAATAAATAATTATTTATTTAATTAATTTCTTTGTTTTGGGTTAAATATGAACAAGAAATATAAACAAATGTAGATTTTTATTATTTCCTTTTGGGGTTTCCTTTTTAGACCATAAACAACTTAATAAAGGTGTTTTACTAAGTTATTTCACATAGTGAAAGCAATTTTACTTAGGGTAAAATTTGTCTTACATGGTGTAATTGGTTTCATCTAATGATAAAAGGTTAGATGACCAAAAAATGTTGTAATAGATTGCCCCCCAATGTATGAGTGCTAGGATCAAATCGTATGACCGAAGTACGTTGTAAGAACTCAATCACTAGACATCAAGAGGGAAGTCAGAGAGAGAAATGGAAGGTAGTCTAATGTGCTAAAGGACTAGACCCCGAGGAGACGAGACTTACAGGTGCAACACGTCTCTAGTTTATGAAGTGGTACCTATGCTAAAGGCGGTGTGGGAGGCATACCTATGCCCGCCGAGACAAAGTAAAAAAGAATAGGATGTCCAGTAAACAAGGAACCGAACCATAAAGTACATGCTGGCATAAATACGTGCCAGAAAAATAGAATGATGAATCCCACATACATGTTGTGCCTGGAATAACAGCCAGGAATTGTACAATAATATTTTAGTACATGAGATACAAATACAACCCAAATTCCCCCTATACACGGGGAGGGGCTCGCAAAATTTGACTGATACATGAAAATCAAAAAGGCGCTACAAGCGGCTGAGGCCGACATCATCAAATGTAAGGAGCTTCATCAAAGGATGAAATGAAGAAGTCATCCAGGCATGTGGGGAGGCTACCTATAGGGCCACCCCCTCATGAGGGTTGAGACATCTCACACACACCCGGGAATCACCAATAGCTGTTGCTGCATCACTGGAACATCAAGTATACGGATCACAATCATGCTAAGAGGAGCTCGAACCAAGGTACACCGCCCTCTAGACCTGGCTTTTGGAGTAAATGAGCTGATGTCGACAGAAGCCGGTCTGCCATAGGTGAGGCAATAAGGGATCCCCAACTAAGGCATGAGAGAAAATAGTAGAGCGACTAACAGACAGACACTAATGATGATGATGAAATGGGGGATACTGAGTAGCGGATGGACGACTTCCCTTTTTAGAGCATAAAGGGCTTGAAGGGCTTGGCAACAACTGACACAATATCATGAGGGATAGGGGACAATGGTGTTGAAGGCCAAAATGTGCAACACGAGAGAGGGACCAAGCAATGAAGGATGGAGGACTATAGCGGGATACAAAGGGACCCGAGATAGACTCCATGACTACGATGATGACTCAACTCGGATGCTCTAAACAAGGGCGACTTGATGGTGCTGCTACACGGTAAAGGTCCAATGGGGGACCATAAAAACATGAGTACAAGATGGTATCTCATGACGAAAATCGATATAGAGGCAAGTTGGTGCCCCAAGTACAAGTGTGGTATGTGAGGAAATCCGATTTGGAGGAGAGGTGAAGAGACCCTTCTTGGAAAAAATGTGTCCTGGTGAAGTGTCTAGTAATTGAAAAGTAACACGTACCCAGAGCTCATGAACAGGCCAGGTCACACTTTTTGGGGTCTGTTTTGCGACCTAGGTAGCAGGTACTAGGCAGAAAACGGCGACCTGTCCCAGGATATGTCTTGAAAAGTGCGACCTGTTAGAGAAAGGGGGGTTTTAGTGCTATTTTTGGCTAAGATCTGGGATTTGTATGGTTGAGGGGTAAAGGTTCCCCCCAAGCATGTTGTGGTCATGCCAAAATGTATTGAGAAAAAGGGGAATCTAAACACATTTTAATGATATGGTGCGCCTATTTGTTTCCGTTATGGTTATGCATTTTGAGAAGGGAAATGGAGGATTACCAATATCTTGTTAGTACTGCATATATGAATCAAATGGACATTAAGTTTTTGGGTTGGCATACCTGGTGTCACTATCTCAAAGAGAGGATTTGGAGATAATGAACTAGTGCTCTCCTAGAAAACCTATAGGTTGGTCAACAACAATGTCTAAAAGATTGGGTTGCGAATGTAAATTGACGGAACGATAAGGGGTATCATCCCGAGAGTGTTCTGAAGTGGTATGGGACTCTAGAGGTTCTTCTAAGTGTGGAATAATAACGGTACTAGAGTCGACATTACCAGATACACTAGGAGAGTTGTGGAGAATTAATTCTCTTGGTCTCTCAAATATGGGTGCCCCTTTACCCAAACATTGGGTTGCACTGTAATGGCCACAAGGTGTATGTGGTTCAAAGGCATGGTTTCGATGTAAGGGGGAATAGAGAAATTCAGGGGAGATGATTCCTTCCATAATGTCATCATCATGATAGAAGATGGGGTCACTGGTGGAAGAAATACCACCTGATGCGGCGAAGCTACCTAACTCATCATCATGAGAAGAAAGGTTCACATGCGCATCATCACCAGAAGTGTCTGAAGAGTAAGAAGATAAAGGATCTACTGATGTTGAGCCCTAGGTGATCGCTGAAGGAAGGTCAAGTGAAGCAACATGGGAGGATTCAGAGGGAATGTTTCCCAAGGGTCTCATGGGTGATGATAGGTAGAAGATGGTGGATGAAGGCTCCGTCATCTCGACATCAGGAGGGGGAATGTTAATGGGAGCCATCATATCTAGTAGTTCTGCCGAAGAAAAACATGCAAATAGGGGAGAGGTGGACTCGTTGCGTTTGGCCTCGAATTGGCGGACCACGGCTAGAGAGGTGCGGAAGTCCTTGAGGCGGGGACAAAGGTGGGTATAATGGCCATGGAGATCACACAAAGCATAGGGGTGGTTGGTGTGAATAGTCGTGGGGTTCTTGGCTGCGGTCACGGAAGGAATAAAGGCTTCTGGGACCGTGGACTCAGGGAACGCGACATTAACCATGGGCTTGAGATGAGGCAATTCAGGACAGGTATGGGTGGCATGACGGACAACATCACACAAAGCACACTAGATGGTATGCTTTCAAGGCCGAGGAGGGGCAGGGTTTGTCAGGGAAACCTTGTCCTTTGATGCCTCCCTGCGAGCTTTGCCATTTCTTACCCGAAGTGGTCGCAACAGGAGGTGGTTCCTGTTGAGGTGACTGAGGCACTGTTGCAGTGAGAGAAGTCATGGGGACTGGTTGAAATGGGGTCAAAGAAAGATAAGGTTTGGGTTGACCAGGCGGGGTAGCAGCTGGAGGATTAAGGTACCAGATGGGAATCCCAAGGGTCAAGTTAGGAAGAGAGAGGGTGGCCATGATAGGTACCGTGTAGAATCCCGGAGGGGGAGCAAAGAAAGGTATCGGACCAGCGGGGTAATGATCAAGAGGGATGGATCCAAGATGGTTGAGACCTGGTGGCACTGACCCAGGAGGGAAGAGAGGCTCATGGGTACTAGCTGTAGGAGAAGGGCCAGAAAGAAGAGGTCTGGCTGGCTGAGGCGAAGGGCTAGGAATAGGTTACAGCGGGCAAGGTTGATTTTGCTGACTAGCTAAAGCGGGCTGCTTAAGGTCAGCCCAGGATGATTTCATCATGAAAACATTTGCTAAGCTGGGAATAGAGACAAGAGGAGGAGGAAGACCAGGGAAGGTTCCAAGCAAGGATGAGTCTTTGTAGACGCCAAGGGAGACACTAGTGATAGAATCGATGGTTTGCTTATTGGCTACAGAAGAGATGGTCGACTTAGAGGAGGTCTGAGATTTGGGCTCATGATATGTCAATTGGTCAATGGTGACTATCTTTCCATTAGGAGGGAAAAAAATCTTGCAGTGGACCGCGGATGGGACAACAGACATGGCATAGGTGTAGCTACGCCCAAAAATAATGTT
The DNA here is from genome assembly GCA_034641835.2 of Pinus albicaulis. NCBI lineage: Eukaryota > Viridiplantae > Streptophyta > Pinopsida > Pinales > Pinaceae > Pinus > Pinus albicaulis. Next base: position 50,209 of record JAXQQM020068937.1, on the reverse strand, counting down.
ATAATCTAGAGGGGCATCGATGACTTCAACGTCAACGCAAATAGTCTTGCCCGCAAGAGTGATAGGACAATTACGGAATAGGCCAATGGGCTGGGAGGCATGGCCGTCCCATGCACGAAGGGTGATTGTGGAAGCGGCCAGCTCAGGAGATCCGAGTTGTTTCCAAACTGAAGAAGACATCACACAAGTGGATGCCCCCTCATCAATAATACACCGAGAAACGTAAGTGTTCTAGATTTTGACTGGGATTTGGAAATCTATGGAAGCAGGAAGGGGAGGATGTTCTGATTGATGGGTGTCGAAAAAAATCAATTAGTCATCAGCAGGATCTACAACGCCAATGGCAGATAGTAGAGCCTTCTTTTGAGAAGGACACGACTGGAGGAGTTCCTGTGTTGAAATGGCAGTGGGTGAATGTGCCAAATCATCTACTATGCTATATGATTGAGCAGCTCGACCAAAAGCAGCATTTCGGCGTAATGGGCCCTTAGGAATCTTGGTATGAACCTCAAATTTGGGCTGAGGGATATGCAAGGGACCATTATATGTCAAAAGAGGCTCTGTAGAACTTGAAGAAGGTGGCTCAGGGACAGATGGAGCGGGAGGCTTGGGGTACTGACAAGACCGAGTATAAAGATTAAGGTTGACAGGTAAAGGTTGATCAGAGTTCATCATGAGAATCTGGTAATCGAAGGAACTAGAAGGGGAAGGTTGAATGGCTGCCTGTCTGTCAGGTGGTTGGGTAGCCAAAAATCCCTGCTGTGCATTCACCTGCTCTTGAGGGGGCGATGACTGCTATTGCAGGGGTTGAGAAGGCAAGGGAGGCGAAGGTGCTGATGTTGGAGGAGCTGGAGCACCAAGCTATGGAGACAAATAATAAGGGGGTTGGGAAATAGTGTGGTAAGTAGGATATTGGGAAAAAATAGGGGGCATGCCATATCCTAGAGACGTGCTACTGGGAGGGGAAAAAGTGCAGGAGGTGCTGCCTCCCCCCCAGGAAAACCATAACCCATGGGAGGTTGGGCGTATGTATGAGAGATAGCTCCAATGTTACCGCTGGTAGCATGAAGTGCCCCCGGTGCATTGGCATCATCGGGTCGGGGGAGATCAGGTAGAACAGTATAAACATAACCCATCTGAGCATAGATCAAGTCATATTTTAATGCCATTTGGAGGGCAGCTTCTTCGGTTTGAGGAAAATGCGATGCGACATCTTTCCCGATAGGGGGCAAGAGAGATCTGAGGAACCAGTTCATGTAGACACGGTCTTCGAAGGTAGGAGATTGGCATAGGCTCTTTCTTCTCAGCCATTCCTGGACATGATCGGATAGGCGGGTCGCAGATGATTGATGAAAAGAAGTCAAAAGTTCGATACCAGTGTCATAACGAAGGGGAAGCTGGGAGTAGGATAAAAAAATCCCGAGCAGGAGTCGCAAAGGTGGTATGAGAGGAAGTGGGCTGATCAACATACCACTTAGAAGCCTCGCTTGTAAGCGTGCATTGGAACAATCTAAGACGAATGGAATCATCAATAATGGAATGGGATGAACACCACATGTGGAAAGATCGAATATGGTTGGAGGGATCCTCTCCAGCAAGGCCTTCAAAGTTGGGAATGTCAGAGGGGAGCTTGGTTGGCATAGTAGGCCAACTAACATCGTGGTGGATAGGATCATCGATCAACTGATTGAAATCAGGGAAACTGAGGCCTGCCATGAAGGGGAGCAAGGGATCAGTCGAGGTAGTTCCTGTGGTGGTTCTGCTAGTAACAGTCCCAGCATTAGGGTTGGGGTTGCCACTAGCGTTAGGCCCTGGACCAGACATGGTGAAGCTAACAGGGGGAGAACTAGAAGTAGGGGGAGAAACCAAAGAATCAGAAGATGAGTCAGAGTGCGGACTCGGGGGAGGACTAACTCGACGACGATGGGAAGGAGCAAGTCGACCAACCAGAAACTGAGGGTGAAGGCCAAGAAGTCTCCGGGATAAATGCCTTGGAGGCGCAATGATGACGGGAAGAAGAAAAACTGACAAAGGTAGGGAGGTGCAAGATCAAGTGAGGCCAATGTCGAAACAAGGGCAGAGAGGTGCAGTGTCAATTGATTTTAAAGTCTTTTCCAGGCGGTGTTAACCAGGCTCTTCTTCACTTAGGGTCAGTGTGTGGCATGTGTTAATGTTAATTTTTAAACCTGGACGTGTTGAGAGTAAAAGAAAAAGTGTGCTGCATAACTGAAAATAAATCTACAGAGAACAGTAATAATGCTGAAATAATAGAAAATTAACAGCTAACAATGCATCGATCTAACCCAAGAAGGCAGGTCTCTCAAAACTAGTCTAAAAAGAGGGAAAAAATCTAGTTGAAACACACGAAAAAGAGGACGATAGATCTAAGTTCGGGAGGGACAAGGATCTAAAGGATAAATCTGCTGGAAAGAGGTGCAGAGAATAGCAAAGAGGCAGAGGCAAGGGTGCTATAAAAAATGGGGAAATCAGCTAAAAGGAGGGGGGATGAAGAGGTGGCCCTAGAGGTAAACCTAAGAAAAAATATATGAGGTTATTTGAAAGGGATAAGAGCTGATCTAAATGGATCTGAAAAGGAAGTATCAGATCTGACAATAAGAAGGCTAAAACTCTGAAAATTCAGACTTCTGAAATAGCTAAAACTCACCCACCAAAAGTGGAGGGTACTAAAGTCCTAAGGGGCAATATTCCCACTTAGTTGAGTGAAACAGATCAGAAATAGGTCTAAACGGGCAGAGACGGAGGTTGGAAAACCTTGACAGAAGCTTCAAACAAACCCAGAAAAATTGCTGGAAAATTGCAGAAAAAAGTGTAGGTCGTAGGTTCTGACCTGTTTTCAGTCCAGGTCGCAGGTTTGGGGTAGCAAAGTGCGTCCTCAGGTCCAGGTCACATTGTTTGGGCCAATAAGTGTGACCTGCAGATCCGGGTCTCTCGGCGGCAGATTTCAGGAAAAAGTGTCGTCTCAGCTGCGGCTGATGTTGGGCACCTGTGAAATAGGGCCGGAAACACACAGAAGTTAAAAATTTTAAAGTTTGAGGGTTTTAGAGGTGAAAAACACCATAGAAATAGGAAAAACAAAAAACTGAAGAGAAAATCTAGGGTTTGAAATAGCTGGATATGCAGGAATATATAAAACGACAGCGGTCGCAAAAGAAAACCTGTGTGGAGTCGCCAATTGTTAGTATGAATCTTTCGTCGTAAAAGATCACTTTAGCTACGCATAACAAATAGCCCTAACATCGATTATGGCTGCTAAAAATCTTTAAATCTGCAATTAGGTGATCCAAATAATGTTGCACAAATCCAGATCTTGAGCATAAAAGACATTAAGCAGATAAAGTGAAATATGGCTCCATGCATCCAATAAACAAGACAAGAACAGTGTATTTGAAAGAATTTTTATATTATATTAAAAAGGGGGCACCTGAGAGGAAAACAAGAAAGGTGTTTTCCGGTTCTCCTCAATGGGATGGGTTCTTGAAAGTCCTCAGCTTTCAGATCTAAAATTTCTCTCTCTTGTTGGTGTAGAAAACCCAGACAAACATAGAACTCAAAGGGAGCTCACAAGGCAAAAATGGAGAATGTGACGTAGAATAGATCCAGAGTGATCTAATGCAATGGAGGTGACTAATCAATGGGGAAAACCCTTCTATTTATAACAAAATATTAGGGTTATCTAGAAATTGGTGCATGAATAAAATATTATTAATTAAATTCTAGAACCACCCTTTAGGAATATTTTATTATATTTGTTGGAGGGAAAAGGATTTTTGACTTGGGTCAATTCCTTTATTTATAAACAATAAATAAATAAATTATTTATTTATTATTTTAGGGAAATGGTGGGAATATAATTAAATAAATAATGATTTATCTAATTATAAAAAATAATTTAGTCAAATTTAACTAGGAATATTATTTAAATGATGATTTAAATAACTTATTCCTAGGAAGTAATCAAATAAATAATGATTTATTTAATTAATTTCCTTTTTTTGGGTTAAATATGACTAGGAAATATAAACAAATGTAGATTTGTTTATTATTTCCTTTTGGGGTTTCCTGTTTAGATCATAAACAACTTAATAAAGGTGTTTTACTAAGTTATTTCACATAGTGAAAGAAATTTTACTTAGGGAAAAATTGGTCTTACATGGTGTACTTGGTTTCATCTAATGATAAAAGGTTAGATGACCAAAAAATGTTGTAACACAGAGAGTCCTAATCCATGGATATTATAGCTTTCAAATGAACATTCATGAAAATGAAAGGTTACTCAAAACACTACAACTCAATCTAATTCATTTAGTTAGAGATTTGTTGGAATAGCTAGTGAAAGAGATTAAATTCTAATGCAATGAGGATCTTCCTAAAACATAAAAGAAGTATTAAAACAAATAGTAACTTAGAACAATATAGTGAAATCTCATTCATATGATAGAGGTGTATTGGAATAGCTTGAGAAAAAGATTACTATAATCTAATAAGGATCTCCTATGAAATGTTGAAATAATCTTATGAAATTACAACTAGATCTCATTCATGAGTTAGAGGTTTGTTGGAAGAGTTTATTGAAAGAGATTAGGCATAATGTGATAAGGATATTCTATAAAACAAACAATAAAAAACCCACAGTATTACAACTAAGTAGTATTCGTGATTTAGAGGTTTATTGGAATAGATTGAGAAGAAGACTGTTTGTAATAAGATGAGGATCTTCTATCTAATTGCAGAACCAAAAATGCTAATAACTCAAAATAGTACACCCAAATATCATTCATATAGTAGTGATATATTGGAAGAGCTTGAGAAAGAGAATAGCTGTAAGATAATGAGGATCTTCTTAATCTAAATGATGGAAACTGAAATGCTAGTAACTCATAATATTACAATTAATTCCCATTCATTTAATAGAGATATATTGGAAAATCTTGAGAAAAAGACTAACTGTAATATCATGATGATATTTTATCTAAGAAAATGACATGAAACATAATGCTAAGAGATGTGATTCCAAAAAGTAGTCTAAGTAGGGAAATATGACCAAAAAAAATTGAAAACTACTTATCCAGAAAACATGTAAATCTTCCTCGAATAATAGGGGCCCTCTATTATCAATTCAAAATTAATCCTTTAACTCATCAAGGTTGTATTCGGAACAACATCAAATTTTTACTCCTATTATCAAAATGTTTGAAAACATGGTATCACAGTAATGATAAAATATGTATCAAACTTGTTCCTCTCGGAATTACCGAGATGAATTTATATGAAATTACATAACTAATATTGAATAAAAGTAGGTACAGGTGTAGTTTTAAAGTTAAAATCAAAATAGAAATCTTTTAGGATTCCTGTAGCAGACAAATTGCTTGATTTTTTCTTTGACCACGTACATAAGCACCTCCAGCTTTCGATCCAGTCTTCGTGGAAGGGAAAAAATGATGTAGGAAAGATTTGGAATCCACCTATGTGTGCCTTTTCTCCAGATGACACCTGTAACATATGTAAACACCAAAAAAGCTACGAAATTCTTGACTGGCTATAGAATGACTGCATTCTGTAGCTAAAACTGTTCAAAAATCACTAAGACAACAAACTCACAAAAGTACAATAAGTTAATCAGTGTATGCAACTTTTAAGTAATCTTAGTCATTCTCATTGAGTTTTAGGTTTATGAAATGATAAAGCAATGATGAAATGAAGTGAATTTTGGAAAAAGAGAAGAAAATTTCAAGGCTCAACAGTTACTGGAAAAGAATGCAGTAAGCTCATTTCCCAAACTAGGAAATTTGTTTTCCTGATGATCCGCCCCCAGGGCAAGAAGAATACTATGGCCACGACCTCTAGACATGGCTCCTCTGCACAACAACAACAAATGGACAAGGTTGTGGAGGAGTACTTGACCCAGGGAGGTGAGTGTTTTGGCGGCCGCCTTTACTCTTTTCGGTAGAACTACTTGTTTTAGTTTGTGATAAGTTAGAGATAGAATATAACTTCTATTCCTTCTGCACTTCGGTAAACAATCATGCATGCTTAAAACCGAGGGAGGGTTATCATAAAACACCATCCTAAGGTTAGAATTCATATTCTAGACTATTGGTTGTGCCCTAGACATTAAGCTGTTATAGTCGTATGCCACATGCCTCTAAGTCGTCAGGTATGGATTGAAAGGGGCCTTCTCCTCTTGGCTAGTGATGTGTTCGGAACTTCCCCTGATTTCTCTAGTGTAGTGCATGTCACCTTCGGGGTCACTCCCCGGCTTGAGCTTAGAAGGATATAGGACCAGCAACTCAAATCCTGAGTTGGGTGTGTTAGCCCCCTATAAATTCCTTGACAAGCAAGCAGGGGGCTAAATTGTTTTTGAGCCTTCAAGGAATGAATTTTTCTTGAAAAACACATCATCCTTGAAGCCTCCTTGTGCCTTGTGTCCTTTGATAAAATCTCCTCCACTATTTCCATCCACAAAGCCTCACTGATTGCAAAAATTGTGCTCCAAAAGGCCTACATTTTCCCCTTGTATCCCTACAGAATGCCCCATTTTAATACTTTTTTCCCCCTTGTCAAAATTCCCCTCTTACCCTCCAAATCCTCCCAAAATCCCCTATAAATCCTACACATACCCCTTGTTTGACCTATTTTCCCCTTTTTCCCTCTATCGTTACCTTTTCCTAGCCTTAAAAAGCAATAAAAGGGCCCAAAAACCCACTTTCCACCTTATATTAAGGCCCAGCCCTTTCAGGCCAGCCCCCTTAATTCCCCCCCCCACGTGACCCGGGCGCTAGAACCTAGCGCTAGCTTGAAGAGCGCTCATCACAAATGTGTATGAGGGGCTAGGTCCGCCATCGATCTACACAGATCCGACAGTATTCGCAATCCCATCGTGCCCATGGTCCCCACCTCTTTTCACCACCTGATCACATCACAAACGTCCATTTAACCTGCTGAATCGACGGTCCATATTCATCCACCCCAATGGTACCCGGACCAAAACACTGTGCAGAAACCAGTGGTATCTATCGCACCACCTTTGGGAGGTGGGCGGTATTTTTCATTTCGGAGCGATTCCACTCATCGCATAACGCGTGGCTCCGTGCACTATTCATAAACCACCCTCCATCGCGCATTAACGTTCGTCCACAGATCCGGCGTGATATTGTTGTACACCATCCGATATGGGGTGGGCCATCCGATGGTGTTCGTGCCCCCAAGGTGCTCGGATGATAAAAAAGGCAAACGCGACCCTTGGCCCATTATCCATCGCCCCCCGATGCATCCTCAGCCATTGATCTCCTCCTGAGATTGGATGGTCCAGATTTAACACATGTCCCGCCTTTGACTGGGTCCCAACACGTCACCATTCCATGTGTTTTGTCACATTTTCTTCCGTCCTCCTTATATTTAATTCAAAGGTCAAAATCCATTGTTTGCATTTAAACTTTTGCCACAGTCCACCAAATTTCACCAGGCCATCCTCCATTGTTTCCCTATGTTTTCACCACCACCCTGCACTGTTCCATCAATTTACCAGATTGCGTGACCATGCTCATCGTCCCCATTGTATCCAACCTCCCCATGCATGTTTTCATAACGCATTTTCGTGTTTTGCAGGGTTACAGGCAGGCGGAAAACCGCCATGATTCATATGCACTATTGTAGTGGCACAGTGCACGGAAGATGCTAAATTTAGAGCCTGATATTACAGGAAAATGTCTGGAAAGGTGTCTACAACATAAATTTCATCAAAGGATAGAGTTCAAACTCTGCAAAACCTCTCCGGCACCATTAAAGCTCAGATTGCATAGACAAAGACAGTACCGGAGCAGCAGAGAGTTTAAGGCACGTAATTGAAGATTTTTGAGCGTTTTTTCAGGGGTTTAGAAGGCAAAGGTACCAGTTCGAAGACATCGTGGACCGCTCAGAAGGTCCAATGCACAAAAAATGATATATATCAATGTCACCATCGACGGAATGTTCCTACCAGTGAAGGGACGAAGTGCCCATGTTGCTTTCATTCTATATCATGTTCCTGAAGAGATCTCAGCCCCGACGACAGTCCTATGCTGCCATAATGAATTTGTTGCATGGTATGGCAGACTTGAATCCTTAATCTGCATTTTGATTAATTCACCAGAGTGCTGCAGCCAAAGTACATCAGAGGCATATGAGAGTAAATGGAATCCTGGAGAAGACCACTCTTTCACCCAAAGAGTGCCATAGATAAATGCACAGAATTTAAACATAATGGGTTTCGACCCTCTTTCTTTTCTAAGTTTTAATGCTTCATTTAGTTTTTCACCTTCCTCCTCTGCTCTCTTCAGATATAAAATTCATGAAGGAACTCATTGTAAAGGTTGTTGATCGGATATCTGAGATTTGCAAGCTGTTTCCTTGAGACACAGTCTCTGTGTGAAGTTGTAAGATAGGCTGAGGAAGATGTATCTAGATTGAATATTCAAAGCCGTTGGCAATGTCGTACATGACTGATGTTGCTCTTAATATGACAAGCACATTTCTTTGGATCCTGATTTAAAGCAGCTGGTGATATTTTCTATCTCTGTCTTTTATTTCATTTCATTACATTTCTTTTGGCACGCATTAGAAATCTGGCATAGGATTTACCCTTGATAGGTACCCTATGTCTCTACTCTCCCTGCCTTTAATGTTTTTCTGCTATATGTGTATCTGAGGATTGATTTCAATTGATTTAACCAGTGTAGTGGTCAGATATATCACTAGCTGATGTATGAATTAATGAGGTTAATGTTTCAGATGTTCTTGTTAAGGTTTAATTGAATGAATTGGGAACACTGGGAGGTCTAGAATTTGGTTTCTGTCTCACTAGGATCCTTTTCTATTGGTTAAACTCTGATAAGTTCCCTTAAGCTGGAGTTTGAAGCATTGAGAGTTCAAAGTCTCTCTCTGATCTCAGGTCTTTAACTTTGTGTTCTAATTATTTAAAGTTCCTTATTTGAAGAGTTTAACTTTCAGGTTTTGGATCACATGCTGTTCAATGGTACGTCCTGTCCCTAGATCTGATTTTTGAAAGGTCACCTCAGAGGTTTCCTTGCCTTTCACTTTCTTTCTACCTTTCAGGCCACACTATCATCTTTAAGATCCAAATGCTTTAGATGACTAGCCCAATTGAAAGCCTGCATATTGAATAGAAAGTAAACCCTTTCCTGACTCCATTTTCCCAATGGTATTGAATGTTCCCTAAAATATCTCTCCTTTGCCTAAAATCCTCTTTGCTCAGCCTTGTCTCATTTTAAACCCTTCTTTCCTGATTCCTAACAACCAAACAAACATCAAACAAACAAACCCTATGCCCATAACTAGCCTAATATCTTAACTTTGAGCTTCAAAGACAAAAACCTTTGCTCATATAGAGAGATCCCTCTCTGGACCTAGGAGGGCTAGATCCTGAGGTCTGAAAGTGGTTCTGATGTTGTCTCATCTTTTGGTATTTCCAATCTGGCCAAAACATGGGAACCCCAACATAATGGCGACTCCGTTGTGGAAAAATACCACTTAGCCTAGATTGGCTTTTAATTGCTGATGGTGGACAACAGTTTGCTCCAAACAGTCAAATTCATCCACTTGATGACTCCACACTTCATAACTCCCAAAAGACCAAATGAATCCATTGCTAAAAGACTCTGAACTGGCTGAGAAGATACAATGACCTCGTTCTGATTTACAAACATGCTTCCACGCATATAGAGAGGATATGCCCCAATGAGTAGGGAGCATATCCCTAGATTCCCACACAAAATGCCTGAAGTGGACTGGTTAGAAGACCTGCCTACCTTTCAGGGTGAAAACATTGATGACCCCTTGCTACATCTCATCAAGTATCATATACATGTGTGGAAATTTAAAGTTGAATGGCATGAATACTGCCTAATGAAAATGTTCATGGCAACATTATAAGGAAAAGTTAGCGTCTGGTATGAATGGTTAGAACCTCGGAGTTTGTTTTCTTTAAGGGACATGCACCACGTATTTTACAATAATTACAAAAGGAACTCTCCATCCTTATCATGGGATTGTTGTGATCAATCTCAGAATATCATACAGTACCTATTAGATATTGATGAGGATTTGGTTAATATGCATCCTAAATATCTGTTAATAGCATTCAAGAATTTCATATGCATCCTAGCTATCACAAGAACATGGATGAATCAGTTGAGGAAGAAAAAATTCAAGAGACCGTAGACATTCCTCAAGATATTCCTGAAAACTCAGATGCTGATCCACCATCCCTTGCAGTTGAGGCTTCACATGACATTCTGCCTCAAATCCAGTCTTCAAAGGAAACAAAGAGTTGTTTCACTTCTGCACAAAGGAGCACAAGACCATCCCCCCCTTTGACAGAAGAAGAAATAGATCAGATCATCAATGGAAAACCAATCTATGATTTTTTTTATAGATCAGACATTCTTTTCCATTCATCTGATGAGCTTTGTTGTACAGAGTTGGAAAGCTCACATGTAAATCAAAGTGAAGAAAAATCTGCTGATAATCCAGTATGTCCGGTTGGTAGCATTACTTATATTCATGATTTTCCTATTTTTGATCTATCTGATGATGATGTTATCCAAACAAAAGATGATCTTGCAGGGTCATCATTAGTAGATTTATGGGAGGAAAATCAGTTCCTTTACTTCCAGAGAGTAATGAGCCAATGCAGGCTATTTATGACACTGATGGGGAGAGCTATGACAGTATGATAGCAGATGAAGATTCCTTGAATCTTCATTCTACTTTACCACAGATCATCAGTGAGACTGGAGACTAGCAGCCTTCCTTTTCAGAAGATGAGGAGGTAAGAAAAGAAGAAATTTCTAAGCAGATTGAAATGAAGGGGTTTTCTCTTGAAAAGGAGGAAGCAAAGGAACATACTCCTGCTCAATAATACACAGATATTTTCAAAGAGCTCATCACATCAGAGCGGAATATATCAGAGCTCCAAAAGGACTCAACTGCAATATACGATGAGACCTCCAGTTAAGAAGATGAAGGAGACACTCTACCCAAAGAGAGTCTTTTTCTCAACCCAGTGGCAGAAGAAGAAATCCTGGTTGAAGCACATCATGATCCTTATGCACATTTCCTGCAAACATTCGAAGAAGGATCAAAGGTCTTTTTGAGCAGCATGTTGCAAACATAAAGAAATTTTTTTAAAGCTGTTATTGTGGAACAAAAAGAGTGGGAGCAGCCCTGCCTATCCAACATGCTCAAGGAGCTGAGCAGAAAGGACCAGCCATGGGATCACTTGATGGAATGGTTGCATTAGAAGAAAATGTTTGTAAGATAGACTTGTAAATAGTCCAGTTAGAGTAGGGTAGGTAGGAAAAGCTCAATAAAGCTTAGTCTATGAGCATGTAGTTAGTTGTTTTTAATTTCTGCAAAGTCCAGCAAGCTAGACAGTCTAATCCTGGCTTGACTATTTTTTCAATTTGTATCTTAGAATGTAGAGAAGAAATCTGCTGGATAGTCTAATCCTAGCAGGTAGTAGTGTAGGTAGAGAAATTTATGAGGCCAACAGTCTAATCTGGTCTCATGGAGCAATAAGAGTAGAAATAGAATAGGTTTATTTTCTTGTTTGTAAAAAATAAATGATGTAAAGGGTCTGCTAGTCCAAATGCACCCTGGAAGAAAAAATGTTAGGATTGTAGGATGGGTAGGTAGATTGTTTGAGAAATTTTCTGCTGATTTGATGTCTTCACAATTTGTGGCAGTTGATCGAAGAGAGAAAATGGATGGGTCAAGTAGCAAGAATCTGGCCCACACCAAAGATCATTTCTGAATTCCTGACTCCTTCAAGAAGAATCCATCCCCATGTGGAGCCACTGTTAGCCCCCTATAAATTCATTGACAAGAAAGCAGGGGGATAAATTGTTTTTGAGCCTTCAAGGAATGCATTTTTCTTGAAAAACACATCATCCTTGAAGCCTCCTTATGCCTTGTGTCCTTTGATAAAATCTCCTCCTCTATTTCCATCCACAATGCCTCATTGATTGTAAAAATTGTGCTCCAAAAGGCCTACATTTTCCCCTTGTATCCCTGCAGAATGATACCATTTACAGGATCAAACACAAGGTGCACGATATTTTTTCATTTCTTAAGCAGCGGAACATTTACAATGGGATTAATCTCTACTGAGATGGACTGTTGTGGCTTTTATCAGTTCTATCTCTGCATAAAGCAGTGATAACTGAAGGCTACCTGGCGCACAAACAGACTCAGTCTTGAGACGTAAACTTGGACCAAATATAGACTTAAGTTTTTATCTCATGTTGCAAGAAGATCACGGATGTCCGCGCAGATGCAGAGCAGGAGAAAGCTTAAAAGACTTAGAACTCCAAAATCCTAGACTTCCTAAAACCTCAAATTCGAATGCCTCTTCCCGAATGAGTCTTACCTTCTTATAGATCTGAAGGGGAACAAAATCCGTGAAGAGTCATTATTACAGAGTACTAGATTCTCTATTACAGGAAAAGTAAATCTATAAAGAAGATATGAGAGTAAGCCTTAGATTCGGGTATGAGTGGACAACTCATATTATCTCGTCCCTATTCCATACGTAAAGCCTGCTGGCATATGGGGACCGATTCCAAAGCTACCTCATGACTCCAAACTTTAAGTACATATATTATTACAAAGTGGAAATTCTAGATAAGGGGAACCCATGAAAGCCGAAAGATAAAATATTTATGTACAAGATATCTTACACAGTGGAGATATTGGTTCAGGGAATCGCACGGAAACCTGTTCAACACCAACGTCGGTTGAAAAGACTACAATTACATGGTATAATATATGATTTGAGGATGAGAATAGTGCAGATGTCGAAATCTGCCTATCAGATAATTGGAAAGATATTGTACCCAAACTTCCTTTTCAGATTCCCAAGATTGAGATGGATCATTATTTGGAGGTACTAAGAAATTGATTGGTTCAAATGGATTTTCTTCAAGAGTTACTTGATTGTGAATATCATCATAATGAGCATTTGTTGAAAAATTGATGCGTCGTACTTTGTACATATTTGTGACAAACCATTGGACATGACCACATCTCCTGACTGCATGAAGAAAATGAAGATCTTCAATATCTGCTATGCTTCGAACATCTTTGTATAGGATGCCAGTCTGATAAGCACGGGGTTCACTGAATCCATATATTTTTAACAAGTGGAGGGAATATGGTTTTATGGTTAAAGCGGATAGACCATATATTCTCCACCAGTCTTCAAACCATTCAGGTTTGGGATCTACTGATTCCATTTGTTCAACTATCACATCCTCGTAGAAGAAGGAGAACTGCACAGAGTAGAAAAGGTTAGAAGCACAATTTTGCAAATTCATACCTGAGTAAAATGCTTCTCTTTGACGGTCAGCATCAAAGTTATCCCTTTGATGATAGTTTGTAAATCCTCGCAAAGTAATGTGGTAGCTTTCCATCATGTTATCATCTTCCTCACTCATTTCAATTCTGTAGGTAAGATTCCCAAGATGAACTAAGTAATCAAGGGCTTCAACAACTTCTTGATTCATTTCATCTTGTAATCTTTCATTCCATAACATAGGTATCCCAATTCTTTGCCTGACTTCTTTGAGTGGATACCGATGTTCATCCAAGTCTACCAAAGGTACATTTAAATCATAAGCAATCCATCATTGTGAGGTTTCGATCTGAACTTCGGATTGCTGTCTCCGAATAAAATTACATGATAAGGAAAGAACAGAGTTATTTGCTAAAAATTCTCTGCTTAGCATGTCAGCAAAACTGTTCTTTTTTCCTTCAACAAACTCAACTTCAAAATTATATTGGCTCAATTGCATAATCCAACGAACCATTGCTGCATCTTCAAATTCACATTTTTGTATTGCAGATTCCAATGCCTTGCAGTTAGTTTTTACTGTGAATTTGGTGTAAATCACAAAATCTTTGAACTTAGCTATGCCTAGGCATATAGCCCTAAGTTCTTTCTTCAAACTAGCCCAATTTAATTGATTCTTTTCCCATAACACTGATGCATATTGACAAATTTCAATATCTTTCTTATTACCTGGATTTACCTGACAAAGTACTGCACCCCATCCAATTTTACTTGCATCGGTCATTATTACCTTTTCCCAATCTTCTTGTATTGGAGAAAGAGGCTGAATTTTTCTGACTCTGTCTTTAATCCTGCGAACTGCTTCAGTACATTCCTCATTCCAGGCAATAGGGTCTTTCTAAAATCTTTGATTCAAAATTTTTCTATCATGAGCACAATGTTGCAAAAATTTATAAAAATAATTCAAACTACCCAAGAATCTCTGAAGCTGGGTTTTATCCTGGATTTCATCAGGAAAATGATCAACAAAATTTAGGCTCCTTTGAATAACACCATAAGATCCATATTGGATATTATATCCCAAGAAATCAATCATGGATATGAAAAATTTCATTTTTGACTCAGAAAAAACAATACCCATTTATTTTACTCTTCTTAGGAAAATCCTGAGATGTTTTATATGTTCAGGAATGTTGTCTAAGTGAATCAAAATATCATCAATGTATTTTTTCAAAAAATCATCCATCCCTTCAAAAGTTTCATCCATTATCCTTTGGAAGGCTGAAGGGGCATTTATCAAACCAAAAGGCATTATGTTCCACTCATAATGACCTTGGGGAACAGAGAAGGTTGTTTTCCATTTGTCTTCTTCTTTAATACCTACTTGCCAAAAGCGTAACTTAAGATCAAATTTTGAAAAGATCTTCGATTTTGAAATCTGGGAAAGGATCATGGATGGCTTGGGAAGAGGATAAGCATCATAATCTAAAATAGCATTGAGTGGTTTATAATTCACTACTAACCTTGGCTTACCTCTGGCTATCTCTGCATGTTTATTCACATAAAAGGCAAAGCAAGCAATTGGGCTCTTTCTTTTTCTAATCAAGCCTTTTTGTAGCAGTTCTTTAAGTTCTTCCCGGCATAATTTCATCTTTTCTGCATTCATTGGAACTGCTGCTGATATCCTTAGTTTACCACTTAAATCTTTCTTTAGTGGCAATTCAACTTCCTGTTTCTTAATATGCCAGAATGCATTCGGATCATCGGAACAACATTCTCTAAACTTGGCCGTGACATCTGCTATTTCTCTGGCATATTTGCAATTGTCTAGGAGCTCCTCTATCTTTAGAATATTTTTCTTGATCTCCATTTTTGCTAAGAGATTCTCCATTCTTTCAATTCTTTTCAGCCTATTTGGCGAATTTGAGTTAATAAAAGGGAAAAAGATCTCTCTTCCCTTTAAACTAAAAAAATAGCCATACCTCTGTGTAGACTGATCTAATGTAGCACCATGTCTGTCAAAATTCTGAAAGAAAGGAGTACCAAGATACATTGCACAATCCATACCTGGTACTATGGGACATACCAAATGAACTCCAATGTCTTCTGTTAAGAAAACATCAGCTTCTACTTCAGACACTGTTATGATGTCTCCGCTTGCAGTAGTAACTCTGGGATAGGAGGTTGGCCTCCTAAAATGAGTACTAACTATAGTATTAGACACAATATTCAATCTGGAACCAGTGTCCATTAATACTTTCCAATATTCATACTGTGTTCCTATTCTCACCTTCATTTTGACACAGTACATCACATCTTTATTTACAATGTTACAACCTAAACCCATTCTTTCTAACTCATCATCATAATCTTCCTGCTGAATAGATTTTTCTAGTTTGTCTTTCTGTTCAAAAATTGGAGAGCCATGGATGGTCCAATTTTCTAATTTACCAGACATAGGAGGGTTTGAAGAGGAGGATGCTTGATTTATGCCAATCAGTTTAACGCTTAGTTCTTTATGATTCTCTAGGCATAATCTTCTATTTTCTTTGACAATTTTTCTTAATTCTTTTATTGCCTGATGAATAATAGGCAATTTCTGTGGAAGATCTTCACCAAAATCTTCTGTCCTAAACTGTCTTGTTAATGCTTCTACTGAAAAAAAGAAGCGGGAGGAACATATCCTTTGTTTGTAGGTTCCTTTGTACTTGAATTTGCTGGAGATTTATTCAGATGATTCATCAACAAAGTCTTGTACATCTCTTTGATCTGAGGATCATTGGCTGCAAGCATCTCAGTAAAAAAATTTCTACTTGTTTCATCTTCGTCTTATTTCATCATTATGACTGCATTGCAATTGTAGACATCTGGATCACTGCACTTGCAATCTCTGCATTCAGCACAATGCGGGTCTCTGCGTATTTCTTCATCAGAGGAAGACTCATCAGAATTTACAAAATTTAATTCATTTTCTGATTCAGTATTAGAATATAGTAATTCTTCACAACTGTTAGGAAGGTCAAAGAAATTAACTTTCCCTTTCTTATTTCTGTAAGACATTTTCTTCTTGCCTTTATCCTTCTTCTTTTTCTCAGGGCAATTGCTGGATAAATGTCCTTTCTTATTGTAGTTGTAGCAGATAATTTCCTTTTCTTTTGAAAACATTTCTGTATGTTTGTATGGTTTTCTCTTGAAATGTTTTTCTTGGAAGTATGGGAATTCTTTTTGGCATGCAAATGTTTGTGTTTGCGATGCGACCTACGCCCCTCAGAATTGCCAGCCTTTCCAAGGTGCCATTGTTTGCAAAGCTGCTGATAACCATGAGGCTTGCGGGGATTTGTAGCAGCTCTGGTAAGTTTCATCTGAGAACATAATTCAACAATAACGGCTTTCACAACTTGTCGAATAACACCAAACTTATAGTCACCCAATTTTCCTGGAAGCTTATTCACAATGGCAGTAGATACCCAGTGGGGAAGGGAAGAAACAAAGATTTCTTTCCATTTGGTGTCTAGGATCAACTCGGGAGACAAAGAATGAAGACGATGAAGATATTCATTGAAATATTCATCAAAATGTTGCATATTATGCAACCGCATAGCCAAAAGAGTCACAGTAGTAATTTAATTGGTTATCTGAGGGAAACCAATAAAATTGACAGTAATATTGTACAATAAACAACCAATCATATTATTCACAGGCAGGGAAGTGACCGGATCCATATAAGTGCTACCATCAGCATTTAAGATAACTGATTGTTCCCATGAAGGCAAAAGATTTGAATTTTGTATAATTTCAGCTTTCAACCATGAATCTAAAGTACCTTCAAAACCACCAATAATTCTTCGAGTAGCATTTATAGGACCAATATCATTAGCTAAATATGTACGATAGCAAACAAGCATAGAATGTAACACAGACATGACTTCAGCTTCTGTACAATTGTCTATGTTCCATGAATATGTGGAATTTGCAGACCAATCTTTATGCCATTCGGCTTTCATCATGTCTCTGCGGTCATGAGTAGGATTTCATGTAGATTGCCATTTATATCTAGAAGATGTGGAATTGACATGAGTATCGTCTAGGTCTTCTTCAGTGGTAATTCCAAACAATTCTTTGTCTTGAGCAGAGAAATTATTTACACATTGTTCAAGATCTTCTAATGTAGGTGCTTGATCAATCTTATGCAGA
This sequence comes from Pinus albicaulis, assembly GCA_034641835.2. Lineage (NCBI taxonomy): Eukaryota > Viridiplantae > Streptophyta > Pinopsida > Pinales > Pinaceae > Pinus > Pinus albicaulis. The sequence goes on along the minus strand of JAXQQM020068937.1, from coordinate 32,646 downwards.
CTAGTTTTTGCATCATTATGTTTATTGGATGATTTAGTATCCTTGCCTAGCATAAATTCTGAAAAACTAAGTCTTTCGTCTTCAAGTTCTTTCTTAGGAAATTCCTTGTGAGCCTTTCCAAAGAAACTAGGATTAGCAAAAATAGGGTACTGAAATGTAGCATCAGGTGCAGGAAAAGTGATTGTGCTTGGAGCTTTAATCAAACTTTCAACAGAGGATGTAATATAATATGGCATTGTAGTTTTGGGCTCAGAAAACAAAGTTGAAGATTTGTAGGCTTCTGGACTAGGCTTTTTCTGCAAAGTTTTAATCTCTGTAGAAACAGTCCAGACCTGTTTCTTTATGACATCAAGGCTGGAGTTAACTTTGACAATCTCTTTGCCATGTGCTACTGCTGCTTCATGTATCTTCTTTTCAGTTTGCAGAGTAAGTTTATCAAGACTTTGGGCTAAATTCTGAGCATTTTCAATAGCAGTTCTACCATTTTCGTTTAAACACAAAGTATTATAATCTTTTTTTTGCAAGATTCTTCCAAGCATTGTTTTCATTTCTGCACAAGCATTCTGAAGAGAAGAAAATTCATTTCTCAAAATTTTTTCTAAACTGGACAATGCTAGATTAGTCCAATTTGTGGCTGCTATGGCTTCTCTTGTGGAGAGAGCAACATCATCTATCTGTGAGGGAAGTATTTTGAACATCTTCCCATCTTGTTGACGGATCACAAAATTTTTCCATGGGGGAAACTCAGTTTTTGTCTCGGATACAGAACCATCTAAGAGTTCCCACTTATGATTATTAGGAACACCAGTCCTAATCATGTTCACTTGAAACCTTAAAATACATTCTATAACCAAATTTTCACCTTTAGTTCTTACTGCTATCAAATTTTTTGGCAGATCTGGCTTTGATAACATCTTCTGTATTTTTGGAGAGAAAATTGGTAACTAGAGAGGAGAAGGAATGACAACATGGCTTCCTTCTAATTTCTGACTCACATAGTCTTCAGATTGTTTTATTTTCTTTTGTTTGGCTTCATTCCTGAATTGCTTAATCAGAGATTCTTCTATTTGATTAACAGAGGGATAATACCATTCATAGAATGATATCCATTAATTATTTGCTTTCATCCAAGCCTTCCATTCAGTATCATTTTGCTGATTGAATATTTTCCGTTCTGGCTTATCCAAAAGAAGAACTTCTTGCATGTACAGATGTTCTTTTTCATGTGTATAAATGTCCCAATTGAACATCTTATTTTTCCATTGATCTTCTGGATCATAAGGACCTATTCCCTTATATATCTTTAGGAAAGATATTATTTCAGAATCCAAAGGGATATCAACTGACTTAGGAATCTTATCAATTGGATTTCTTCTGTAGGCTGGAATAACAGACTTATCAAAAAATCCTAAACCACAGGAAGTGGTAGGAGAACTAGATTTCCAAGAAGACGCACAATTGAACATGGTGAATCTTCCACCTCTTCTTTGGTTCCAACCCTTTCACACCCGAAGATTGCACAAAAGGAACCAATGGTGATGATAGATCCTGATCTTTATGCCAAGTTAAAAGCATGGTTCGCCGAGCCACCTATGATTTCACCTTCGGCATCTGTACAGTATGTAAATCCTCCTGTTACTCCAGTTTTAGCCTCAGTGTGTGATCATCCACACTGTTCAAAGACATTCTGTCAATTCTCCTCTAATCCTCCTAAGCCCCATGGAGAATCCTCTGAAAAGTCGCGAAGAATACATATGATCAAATTTGTTCCATCCACTGAGTCCGAATCTTCTGAAAAAAGTTTCAAATCTGTAACATTTTTCAATGTTCATGAAGATACCATTTACAGGATCAAACACAAGGTGCACAATATTTTTTCATTTCTTAAGCAGCAGAACATTTACAATGGGATTAATCTCTACTGAGATGGACTGTTGTGGCTTTTATCAGTTCTATCTTTGCATAAAGCAGTGATAACTGAAGGCTACCTGGCGCACAAACAGACTCATTCTTGAGACGTAAACTTGGACCAAATATAGACTTAAGTTTTTATCTCGTGTTGCAAGCAGATCACGAATGTTCGCGCAGATGCAGAGCAGGAGAAAACTTAAAAGACTTAGAACTCCAAAATCCTAGACTTCCTAAAACCTCAAATTCGAATGCCTCTTCCCAAATGAGTCTTACCTTCTTATAGATCTGAAGGGGAACAAAATCCGTGAAGAGTCATTATTACAGAGTACTAGATTCTCTATTACAGGAAAAGTAAATCTATAAAGAAGATATGAGAGTACGCCTTGGATTTGGGTATGAGTGGACAACTCATATTATCTCGTCCCTATTCCATACGGAAAGCCTGCTGGCATATGGGGACCGATTCCAAAGCTACCTCATGACTCCAAAATTTAAGTACAGATATTATTACAAAGTGGAAATTCCAGATAAGGGGAACCCACGAAAGCCGAAAGATAAAATATTTATGTACAAGATATCTTACACAGTGGAGATATTGGTTCAGGGAATCCCACGGAAACTTGTTCAACACCAACGTCGGTTGAAAAGACTACAATTACATGGTATAATATATGATTTGAGGATGAGAATAGTGCAAATGTCGAAATCTGCCTATCAGATAATTGGAAAGATATTGTACCCAAACTTCTTTTTCAGATTCCCAAGATTGAGACGGATCATTATTTGGAGGTACTAAGAAATTGACTGGTTCAAATGGATTTTCTTCAAGAGTTACTTGATTTTGAAAATCATCATAATGAGCATTTGTGGAAAAATTGATGCGTCGTACTTTGTACATATTTGTGACAAACCATCGGACATGACCACATCTCCTGACTGCATGAAGAAAATGAAGATCTTCAATATCTGCTATGCTTCGAACATCTTTGTACATGATGCCAGTCTGATAAGCACGGGGTTCACTGAATCCATATATTTCTAACAAGTGGAGGGAATATGGTTTTATGGTTAAAGCGGATAGACCATATATTCTCCACCAGTCTTCAAACCATTCAGGTTTGGGATCTACTGATTCCATTTGTTCAACTATCACATCGTCGTAGAAGAAGGATAACTGCACAGAGTAGAAAAGGTTAGAAGCACAATTTTGCAAATTCATACCTGAGTAAAATGCTTCTCTTTGATGGTTAGCATCAAATTTATCCTTTTGATGATAGTTTGTGAATCCTCGCAAAGTAATGTGGCAGCTTTCCATCATTTTATCATATTCCTCACTCATTTCAATTCTGTAGGTAAGATTCCCAAGATGAACTAAGTAATCAAGGGCTTCAATAGCTTCTTGATTCATTTCATCTTGTAATCTTTCATTCCATAACATAGGTATCCCAATTCTCTGCCTGACTTCTTTGAGTGGATACCAATGTTCATCCAAGTCTATCAAAGGTACATTTAAATCATAAGAAATCCATCCTTGTGAGGTTTCTATCTGAACTTCGGATTGCTGTCTCCAAATAAAATTACATGATAAGGAAAGAATAGAGTTATTTGCTAAAAATTCTCTGCTTAGCATGTCAGCAAAACTGTTCTTTTTTCCTTCAACAAACTCAACTTCAAAATTATATTGGCTTAATTGCATAATCCAACAAACCATTGCTGCATCTTCAAATTCACATTTTTGTATTGCAGATTCCAATGTCTTGCAGTCAGTTTTTACTGTGAATTTGGTGTAAATCACAAAATCCTTGAACTTAGCTATGCCTAGGCATATAGCCCTAAGTTCTTTCTTCAAACTAGCCCAATTTAATTGATTCTTTGCCCATAAACCTGATGCATATTGAAAAATTTCAATATATTTCTTATTACCTGGATTTACCTGACAAAGTACTGCACCCCATCCAATTTTACTTGCATCGGTCATTATTACCTTTTCCCAATCTTCTTGTATTGGAGAAAGAGGCTGAATTTTTCTGACTCTGTCTTTAATCATGCGAACTGCTTCAGTACATTCCTCATTCCAGGGAATAGGGTCTTTCTGCAATCTTTGATTCAGAAGTTTTCTATCATGAGCACAATGTTGCAAAAATTTAGAAATATAATTCAAACTACCCAAGAATCTCTGAAGTTGGGTTTTATCCAGGATTTCATCAGGAAAATGATCAACAAAATTTAGGCTCCTTTGAATAACACCATAACATCCATATTGGATATTATATCCCAAGAAATCAATCATGGATCTGAAAAATTTCATTTTTGACTCAGACAAAACAATACCCATTTCTTTTACTCTTCTTAGGAAAATCCTGAGATGTTTTATATGTTCAGGAATGTTTTCTGAGTGAATCAAAATATCATCAATGTATTTTTTCAAAAATTCATCCATCCCTTCAAAAGTTTCATCCATTATCCTTTGGAAGGCTGAAGGGGCATTTATCAAACCAAAAGGCATTATGTTCCACTCATAATGACCTTAGGGAACAGAGAAGGTTGTTTTCCATTTGTCTTCTTCTTTAATACCTACTTGCCAAAAGCCTGACTTAAGATCAAATTTTCAAAAGATCTTCGATTTTGAAATCTGGGCAAGTATCATGGATGGCTTGGGCAAAGGATAAGCATCATAATCTAAAATAGCATTGAGCGGTTTATAATTCACTACTAAACTTGGCTTACCTCTGGCTATCTCTGCATGTTTATTCACATAAAAGGCAAAGCAAGCAATTGGGCTCTTACTTTTTCTAATCAAGCCTTTTTGTAGCAGTTCTTTAAGTTCTTCCCGACATAATTTCATCTGTTCTGCATTCATTGGAACTGTTTCTGATATCCTTAGTTTACCACTGAAATCTTTCTTTAGTGGCAATTCAACTCCCTGTTTCTTAATATGCCAGAATGCATTCGGATCATCGGAACAACATTCTCTAAACTTGGCCGTGACATCTGCTATTTCTCTGGCATATTTTCCATTGTCTAGGAGCTCCTCTATCTTTAGAATATCTTTCTTGATCTCCATTTTTGCTAAGAGATTCTCCATTCTTTCAATTCTTTTCAGCCTGTTTGGCGAATTTGAGTTAATAAAAGGGAAAAAGATTTCTCTTCCCTTTAAACTAACAAACTAGCCATACCTCTGTGTAGACTGATCTAATGTAGCACCATGTCTGTCAAAATTCTGAAAGAAAGGAGTACCAAGATACATTGCACAATCCATACCTGGTACTATGGGACATACCAAATGAACTCCAATGTCTTCTGTTAAGAAAACATTAGCTTCTACTTCAGACACTGTTATGATGTCTCCGCTTGAAGTAGTAACTTTGGGACAGGAGGTTGGCCTCCTCAAATGAGTACTAACTACAGTATTATACACAATATTCAATCTGGAACCAGTGTCCATTAATACTTTCCAATATTCATACTGTGTTCCTATTCTCACCTTCATTTTGACACAGTACATCACATCTTTATTTACAATGTTACAACCTAAACCCATTCTTTCTAACTCATCATCATAATCTTCCTGCTGAATAGATTTTTCTGGTTTGTCTTTCTGTTCAAAAATTGGAGAGCCATGGATGGTCCAATTTTCTAATTTACCAGACATAGGAGGGTTTGAAGAGGAGGATGCTTGATTTATGCCAATTAGTTTAACACTTAGTTCTTTATGATTCTCTAGGCATAATCTTCTATTTTCTTTGACAATTTTTCTTAATTCTTTTATTGCCTGATGAATACTAGGAAATGTCTGTGGAAGATATTCACCAAAATCTTCTGTCCTAAACTATCTTGTTAATGCTTCTACTGAAAACAAAGAAGCAGGAGGAACATACCCTTTGTTTGTAGGTTCCTTTGTACTTGAATTTGCTGGAGATTTATTCAGATGATTCATCAACAAAGTCTCGTACATCTCTTTGATCTGAGGATCATTGGCTGCAATCATCTGAGTAAACAAATTTCTACTTGTTTCATCTTCGTCTGATTTCATCATTCTGACTGCATTGCATTTGTAGACATCTGGATCACTGCACTTGCAATCTCTGCATTCAGCACAATGCGGGTCTCTGCATATTTCTTCATCAGAGGAAGACTCATCAGAATTTACAAAATTTATTTCATTTTTTGATTCAGTATCAGAAGATAGTAATTCTTCACAACTGCTAGGAAGGTCAAGGAAATTAACTTTCCCTTTCTTATTTCTGTAAGACATTTTCTTCTTTCCTTTATCCTTCTTCTTTTTCTAAGGGAAATTGCTGGATAAATGTCGGTTCTTATTAAAGTTGTAGCAGATAATTTCTTTTTCTTTTGAAAACATTTCTGTATGTTTGTATGGTTTTCTCTTGAAATGTTTTTTCTTGGAAGTATGGGAATTCTTTTTGGAATGCAAATGTTTGTGTTTGCGATGCGACCTACGCCCCTTAGAATTGCCAGCCTTTGCAAGGTGCCATTGTTTGCAAAGCTGTTGATAACCATGAGGCTTGCGGGGATTTGTAGAACCTCTGGCAAGTTTCATCTGAGAACATAATTCAACAATAACGGCTTTCACAGCTTGTTGAATAACACCAAACTTATAGTCACCCAATTTTCCTGGAAGCTTATTCACAATGGCAGTAGATACCCAGTGGGGAAGGGAAGAAACAAATATTTCTTTCCATTTGGCGTCTAGGATCAACTCGAGAGACAGAGAATGAAGACGATGAAGATATTCATTGAAATATTCATCAAAATGTTGCATATTATGTAACCGCATAGCCAAAAGAGTCACAGTAGTAATTTCATTGGTTATCTGAGGGAAACCAATAAAATTGACAGTAATACTGTACAATAAACAACCAATCATATTATTCACAGGCAGGGAAGTGACCGTATCCATATAAGTGCTACCATCAGCATTTAAGATAACTGATTGTTCCCATGAAGGCAAAAGATTTGAATTTTGTAGAATTTCAGCTTTCAACCATGAATCTGAAGTACCTTCAAAACCACCAATAATTCTTCGAGTAGCATTTATAGGACCAATATCATCAACTAAATATGTACGATAGAAAACAAGCATAGAATGTAACACAGACATGACTTCAGCTTCTGTAAAATTGTCTATGTTCCATGAATATGTGGAATTTGCAGACCAATCTTTATGCCATTCGACTTTCATCATGTCTCTGCGGTCAGGAGCAGGATTCCATGTAGATTGCCATTTATATCTAGAAGATGTGGAATTGACATGAGTATCATCTAGGTCTTCTTCAGTGGTAATTCCAAACAATTCTTTGTCTTGAGCAGAGAAATTATTTACACATTGTTCAAGATCTTCTAATGCAGGTGCTTGATCAATCTTATGCAGACTGGTTTCTGCATCATTATGTTTATTGGATGATTCAGTATCCTTGCCTAGCATAAATTCTGAAAAACTAAGTCTTTCATCTTCAGGTTCTTTCTTAGGAAATTCCTTGTGAGCCTTTCCAAAGAAACTAGGATTAGCAAAAATAGGGTACTGAAATGTAGCATCAGGTGCAGGAAAAGTGATTGTGCTTGGAGCTTTAATCAAACTTTCGACAGAGGATGTAATAGAATATGGCATTGTAGTTTTGGGCTCAGAAAACAGAGTTGAATATTTGTAGGCTTCTGGACTAGGCTTTTTCTGCAAAGTTTTAATCTCTGTAGAAATAGTCCAAACCTGTTTCTTTATGACATCAAGGCTGAAGTTAACTTTGACAATCTCTTTGCCATGTGCTACTGCTGCTTCATGTATCTTCTTTTCAGTTTGCAGAGTAAGTTTATCAAGACTTTGGGCTAAAGTCTGAGCATTTTAAGTAGCAGTTCTACCATTTTCGTTTAAACACAAAGTATTATAATCTTGTTTTTGCAAGATTCTTCCAAGCATTGTTTTCATTTCTGCACAAGCATTCTGAAGAGAAGAAAATTCATTTCTCAAAAAATTTTCTAAGCTGGACAATGCTAGATTAGTCCAATTTGTGGCTGCTATGGCTTCTCTTGTGGAGAGAGCAACATCATCTATCTGCGAGGGAAGTAATTTGAACATCTTCCCATCTTGTTGACGGATCACAAAATTTTTCCATGGGGGAAACTCAGTTTCTGTCTCGGATACAGAACCATCTAAGAGTTCCCACTTATGCTTATTAGGAACACCAGTCCTAATCATGTTCACTTGAAACCTTAAAATACATTCTCTAACCAAATTTTCACCTTTAGTTCTTACTGCTATCAAATGTTTTGGCAGATCTGGCTTTGATAGCATCTTCTGTATTTTGGGAGAGAAAATTGGTAACTGGAGAGGAGAAGGAATGACAACATGGCTTCCTTCTAATTTCTGACTCACATAGTCTTCAGATTGTTTTATTTTCTTTTGTTTGGCTTCATTCCTAAATTGCTTAATCATAGATTCTTCTATTTGATTAACAGAGGGATAATACCATTCATATAATGATATCCATTGATTATTTGCTTTCATCCAAGCCTTCCATTCAGTATCATTTTGCTGATTGAATATTTTCCTTTCTGGCTAATCCAAAAGAAGAACTTCTTGCATGTACAGATGTTCAATTGGGACATTTATACACATGAAAAAGTTATAACCCTTTTTTCGCCCTTGGCAAAATTCCCCTCTTACCCTCCAAAACCTGCCAAAATCCCCTATAAATCCTACACATACCCCTTGTTTGACCTATTTTCCCCTTTTTCCCACTATCGTTACCTTTTCCTAGCCTTAAAAGGCGTTAAAAGGGCCCAAAAACCCACTTTCCACCTTATGTTAAGGCCCAGCCCCTTCAGGCCAGCCCCTTTAGTTTTCCCCCCCCATGTGACCCGAGCGCTAGAACCTGGCGCTAGCCCGAAGAGCGCTCATCACAAATGTGTATTAGGGGCAAGGTGGGCCGTCGATCTACAGATATCTGACGGTCTTCTCAATCCCATCGTGCCCATGGTCCCCACCCATTTTCACCGCCCGATCGCATCACAACCGTCCATTTAACCCGCTGAATCAACGGTCCATATTCATCCGCCCCGGTGGTCCCTGCGCCAAAACACTGTGCAGAAACCGGCAGTATCTATCGCACCGCCTTTGGGAGGTGGGCAATATTTTTCATTTCGGAGTGATTCCACTCATCGCATGATGCGTGGCTCCACGCACTATTCATAAACCGCCCTCCATCGCGAATTAACATTCGTCCACAGATCCGACATGATATTGTTGTACACCGTCCGATCTGGGGCGGGTCATCCGACGGTGTTCACGCCCCCAAGGTGCTCAGACGATAACCAATTTAAACGCGACCCCTGGCCCACTTTCCATCGCCCCTCGATGCATCCTCAGTCGTCGATCTCCTCCTAAGATCCGCGGTCCAGATTTAACACATGTCCCGCCTTTGACCAGGTCCCGCCACATCACCATTCCACGTGTTTTGTCGCATTTTCTTCCGTCCTCCTAATATTTCATTCAAAGTTCAAAGTCCAATGTTTGCATTTAAACTTTTTCCATAGTTCGCAAACTTTCAGTAGGCCATCATCCATTGTTTCCCTGCATTTTCACCATCACCCTGCACTGTTCCATCAATTTTCCAGACCGTGCGACCATGCTCATCGTCCCCGTTGTATCCAACCTACCCATGGCAGAAAATTGCTATGATTCATATGCACTATTGTAGCAGCACAGTGCATAGAAGAAATTGAATTTAGAGAGTGATATTATAGGAAAATATCCGTAAAGGTGTGTGCAACATAAATTTCATCAAAGGACAGAGTTCAAACTCTGCAAAGCCTCTCCGGTGCCATTAAAGCTTAGATTTCATAGACAAAGACAGTATAAGAGTAGCAGAGAGTTTAAGGCACGTAATTGAATATTTTTGAGCCTTTTTTCAGGGATTTAGAAGGCAAAGGTACCAGTTCGAAGACATCGTGGACCGCTCAGAAGGTCCAATGCACAAAAAATGATATATATCATTGTCACCATCAGCAGAATGTTCCTACCAGTGAAAGGAAGAAGTGCCCATGCTGCTTTCATTCTATACCGTGTTCCTGAAGAGATCTCAGCCCTGACGACAGTCCTATGCTTCCAGAATGCATTTGTTGCATGGTATGACAGACCTAAATCCTTAATCTGCATTTTGATTAATTCACCAGAGTGCTGCAGCCAAAGTACATCAGAGGCATACCGAAGTAAATGGAAGCCTGGAGAAGACCACTCTTTCACCCAAAGAGTGTCATAGATAAATGCAAAGAATTTAAACAGAATGGGCTTCAGCCCTCTTTCTTTTCTAAGTTTTAATGCTTCATTTAGTTTTTCACCTACCTCCTTTGCTCTCTTCAGCTATAAAATTCATGAAGGAACTCATTGTAAAGGTTTTTGATCGGATATCTGAGATTTGCAAGTTGTTTCCTTGAGACACAGTCTGTGTGTGAAGTTGTAAGATAGGCTGAGGAAGATGTATCCAGACTGAATATTCAAAGCTGTTGGAAATTTTGTACTTGACTGGTGTTGTTGTTAATATGAAAAGCACATTTCTTTAAATCCTGATTTAAAGCAGCTGGTGATGTTTTCTATCTCTGTCTTTTATTTCATTTCATTACATTTCTTCTGACATGCATCAGAAATATGGCACAGGATTTACCCTTGATAGGTACCCTATGTCTCTTCTTTCCCTGCCTTTAATGTTTTTCTGCTATATGTGTATCTGAGGATTGATTTCAATTGATTTAACCAGTGTAGTGGTCAGATATATCACTAGCTGATGTATGAATTAATGAGGTCAGTGTTTCAGATGTTCTTGTTAAGGTTTAACTAAATGAATTGGGAACACTAGGAGGTCTAGAATTTGGTTTCTGTCTCACTAGCATCCTTTTCTATTGGTTAAAATCTGAAAAGTTCCCTTAAGCTGGAGGTCGAAGCATTGAGATTTCAAAGTCTCTCTCTGATCTCAGGTCTTTAACTTCGTGTTCTAAATCTTTAAAGTTCCTTGCCTGAAGAGTTTACCTTTCAGGTTTTGGATTGCAGGTTGTTCAATGGTACGTCCTGTCCTTGGATCTAATTTCTGAAAGGTCACCTCAGAGGTTTCCTTGCCTTTCACTTTCTTTCTACCTTTCATGCCACACTATCATCTTTAAGATCCAAATGCTTTAGATGACTAGCCCAATTGAAAGCCTGCATATTGAATAGCAAGTAAACCCTTTCCTGACTCCATTTTCCCAATGGTCTTGAATGTTCCCTGAAATATATCTCCTTTTCCTAAAATCCTCTTTGCTCAGCCTTATCTCATTTTAAACCCTTCTTTCCTGATTCCTAACAACCAAACAAAAGTCAAACAAACAAACCCTATGCCCATAACTAGCCTAATATCTTAACTTTGAGCTTCAAAGACAAAAACCTTTGCTCATATAGAGAGATCCCTCTCTGGACCCAGGAGGGCTAGATCCTGAGATTTGAAAGTGGTTCTGATGTTGTCTCATCTTTTGGTCTTGCCAATCTGGCCAAAACATGGGAACCCCAACAGGGTGGAAGCAACAAAGACAGGGATAGAGGCTACAGGCAAGGACAGGCTAGGAAAACCACAAAGCAATTAGGGCAGATACTGATTGGATTATTACACAGAGGCTAGCTGGCCGTATTGAAGTGGCCTTAGCCACAGTGGTGCCTCTTCACTGTCAGGTCAAGTACCCCATTGATCTGACCCCAGGTGCGCTGCTACCAAACGGATCGATCTATCGTTGCTCTGTTATGGAGAAGGATGAAATCAAGAGGCAGATTCAGGAGTTGCTACAAAAAGGTCACATTCAGACAAGTTCATCGCCCTATGGGAGCTCAATCATGTTAGTACAGAAGAAGGATGGGACTTGGATACTCTGTATTGACTATCGGGCGTTGAACAAGATCACTATCCATAATAGGTAGCCGATCCCACGGATTGATGACCTTCTAAACCAACTAAAAGGGGTGAAATATTTCAACAAGATCAATTTAAAGTCTGGGTATCACTAGGTACCCATCGAACCCTCCGATTTTTGGAAGACTGCCTTTAAAGCCAAGGAGGACCTTTTCGAATGGTTGGTCATGCCTTTCGGGTTGACGAATGCTCTCACAACCTTCATGATCTTGATGGAAGACATCTTGAGGCCATTCACCAACTCATTTGTAGTAGTGTAAATGGATGACATTATGATCTTCAACCAAACTTGGGAAGAGCACCTCCACCACATCTGACAAGTCCTCCAAACACTACGGTAACACAAGTTGTGTGCCAATTTGGAGAAGTGCACTTTTGGCATGACCCAGGTTCAATATCTGGGATACATTATTTATGAAACGGGGTTGAATGTGGATCCAACCAAGATCCAAGTCATTCGAGATTGGCTAGCCCCAACCACTCTAATAGAGCTTCAAAACTTTCTGGGTCTTGCTATTTTCTACCACAGATTGTATCATGGACATGAAAATCAAGAACGCTCGCCAACAAAAGATCCAACTGTATCGAGTTTTCAAAGCTGGCCAATTCCTGCACCAAGGCAAGTGGTTCGCCAAGGACCAAGTTCAGAAGATGTTTCCTCATCTCATGGAGGAACTCAACGAAATGGGGAACATTGCTTCCTAAGGGGGGAGGAATGATACAGGTGGATATTGGTGTCCACCCACCTATTCCACTTGGGGCTGCACCATTGTCTCTTTCAGTTTTTCAGTTTTGGCACAAATTATTATTTTTGGCATTTTTTTGGGCCCTCAACTTCTGAAGCCGTTTTGAGGCCCTAGATGACATTTTTTGGGAAAAATATGAGTGAAACCAACTCTTGCTTAAAAATTTGTAGTCCTCGAATAGATCTTTCTAACGAGGTATGGTGCATGTCAAATGAAGATCGTATGCAAAAGTTACGTCCTCGAGAAGTTGAAACATCAATTTATCCAAATGGGGCCTGTTATTCATCCATAATTTTCACTATCTGAAGATGACTAAGTATCAGTTCTATATTTCTAGAAACAAAGTTCATTAAAATTGCGAGTTCTAGAAATCTCACTGCCTTCATTATCCTTAGGGTAAATTTTCACTATTTCATCATCCCATCATGTCAAGGTCAGCTCGCTACTCCCAAAGGACCTGTCATGGGCTCATACCACTCATTATCACTACGTTTTTTCACCTTTGGTCTCAACCCTCTATTTTCATTTTTCTGCCTAACTCCTCCATTGTCCATCTAGGGTTTTCAAAGGCACATTTCTTCGTTTCATGACCTAAATGGTTAAACATCAATAAGGCTTGTATCTTGATGCTCTTACACCTCCTCATATCCTTAACATACCTTCATAAACACTTCCCATCACTCCTATCTCTCAAATTATCAATTTTTTTACAAAACCTAGTCTATTGCCACAATTTGTCACTTTTTAAGACGAGGCCCATGTTTTTCCCTTTTGGACCCCTTCACCTCACCCAATCCTTGAAATTACACTTTCCCCTACTCCCTAACATCTATCCCTATCCCCAAAAATTTCCCCGAGAATTTAGACAACCCTTAACCCCTTCATTCCACTCCCTCTACAAGGCAGTCCTACATCACCACAACAAACCCTAATTTCCTCTTCCAACTAAGCTAGGGTTGGATATGAAAAGGAGGCACAAGAGCACAAGATTCATTTTATAGCCCATGTCAGCAGGCATACTTCCATACCATCTCATAAGCATCATGCCTCCACCATTTTACAAAGAATTATTTCCAAGAGACAAGCCATGTGTCACCCCTAGGGCCACTTTTGCTTCAAACCATGTTTCTGACCAAACAGAGATGAAATTGAAAAATATGAGATTTTTTTTTCCATAATAGGGCCAATAATAAAAACCTCCTTAATTTTTTACACAAGTATCATGGTTTTGGAGAAATGTTAAAAATACAGGTGTCATGGGAGAATTTCTGCACTGCTGTAGTGACCTTGGGAAAATAAATTTTTATAATAGCTGTAATATCCAAATGACTTGCTTGATGAGTAAAATGAAAAATATACTTGAAGATATTTCCAATAAGCTATCATGAGCTAAATTTGGAATTGAGGAAGGCATCCAAAAGGTGTCTGCACCGGCACTTTGCATTTCTGCACCAGCATTTCACCACTTTTGACCAGTGTTGGGAAAATCCGTTTTTGGACAGGTAAATGGACAAAAGATGGAAAAAAAAGTATTTTTGGAAATTAGACTCAACTAGATTTCCAAGGATCTATCACGGGCCCAATTTCGACATAGGGAAGGCCTCCAAATTCCCTCTGCAATTTGGCGTTATACACAGACACATCAGAGTGCCTACAAACTGTCTGTTACACTCCTGGGTCACTGTTACACAACTGGATCTCACTGTTATGCACAAGAGCGGTGGTTTTAGTGTTAAATAAAACTATATTATGCACCCAGGATCCAGTGTTAGGCACCTGGGCCAGTGTTATGCATAGACAGCCTATCACCCAATTTTCTCAAAAAGGCCCAAAAACTCAAAATTCTTACCTCCAAAGCTACAACTTCAATCAAAAGAGGTTGATAATTCTCTTCCTCACCTTACAAGAAATATTTTCATAAACAAGGAAGACATTCAAAACTCAAAATGACCAAACCCAAATATCCATGAAAGATCAATTTGTTAAACTCCTAGGACAGGGTTTTCCAACTTGAGAGGTTATCATAGGTTGTAAAGACATTCATGAATAGCAAACTTGCTTCCAAACTCTGGAGCCCTCCTTGAATTTTCACCTTGCCCCCATTTGCCAAGGTTTTCCCTCACATCACTCATTTTGCCTCCCAAACTGGAAAGTCCTCACCAAAGCTCAAGCTCCTTTTATCTTGAAACAACCACCTGGTCCAAAGAAAAAATCAGTAGGTGAGATGAAAAGTTAAAAGAAGAACAAGAGGCCAACAGTAGCTCTAATGATGAGTAAACAAATGAAAATAAAGAGGAAAAGGACGGTGAGGTTGAAGCAGGGTTAGAAGAAGAAGGCATTGATCAAGGCCATAGCACAAATGACAAGATCAATGGTGAAAAAAGTATCTAAAAGGATAATCATGACTGTCATGACACAAATCAACTTATAAATGATCAAGAAATTCAAAATGATAGTGCAGGAAGTTGACCAAAAAATTACCTTATTGAAGGATAGAGCCAAAGAGGAGCAAGAGAAGAAAGTAATGATCAGTTTGAAAGCCTGAGTGAGCAGAAGATAAAAGTGGGACAAAAGTTATGAGTTTGAGCACTAATGAAGATGATGGCAGTGGCCATGAAGAACAAACAAACAACAACAAAGATAAAGAAGATAGTAGGGCATAAACAGAGTATGATGAAGAATACCAAGAAGGTAATGAGGGAGCAGATGAATATGGCAGCCTTGAAAGGAAAGACAGTGATGAATTTGAGAAAAGAAAGAGATAGGGTTGACAATAATGAATCACTCCCAAGTATAGAAAATAATTTTTAAGTGAAGATCAAGATGAAAGAAAAAGGATAGTGAAGAAAGTGCAGCAAGTAACTCAAAAACAAGACCAATTGACAATGAAGAAATCAGTGAAGAGGCATTGAAATTTGAGCACTAAAAGAAGGTAAAGACCAAGAAAAACTTAAATACATGGCTCGATATTTTCCACAGGCTTCTCAAACCTCTTGAGGGACCTCTCCACCAATTTTGATGCAATTTGGACAACATTTTGTTTTTTCCGAATTTTGACCCCTAGGAGCACAACACCCTAGGTGTTACACACAAAATTGGTGCATATTCAGCTCTCCAAGTTTACATTTTTGGGTTTTTCACATCACCAACAGTATACCCACAAAATTTCAGATCAATTGAAGCATTTTTTCCCCCTCAAAAGTTTAAAAAACACCTCAAATTTGACCTTTCTGCCTCTTTTTCAGAGCAGGTGTTACACACAGAGAAATGTTGGGATATTTAATTTTTGAGATGGTAAATGGCATCCATTCAGTACAAATCAAGTATTTTTGGAAAATAGACTCATCAAGATTTCTAACGAGCCATCACGGGGCCAAATTTGATGCCAGGAAGGGGTCCAAAAATCAGCTACAACAGAACCTATTTTCTGCTGAAAAGGTGTTACACATAGGAGAAACCTTTTGCCAAAAAAGTCAACAAAACAGACGGATTGATGGAAAAGGATTTTTTTAATATTTTCTTGGAAAAATCACTTCTGATTTGATTGGGGAGTTATGTTTTGATGTTTTTCATTTATTTTCTTATCAACTATGTGTCTTGGGCCTTGCATGGTCATTAAGAAAATTTATGGCATTTATGATTAGATTAGGGTTTCTAGAATCCTCTTAGGGCTTCCCACCTCCTCAGCTGCTCCATAAATAGAGCTGTTGGGAAAAATACTGAGAGGGGGGGGGGGGGGTGAATCAATATTTAGGAATTTATCAAACTTTTTACTTTTTCATGCTCTAAAACCCATACGCTACTTTGCTGAAGCCAAATAGCGTATACACGCGGATATCCTTCATAAAACTCGCGTATACATAGAGATATAATTATGTCATTAACTCTTTACTTATATCATTCCATCATTCATTCATTAGATGTTCTATAAACAATAAACATGTGCAGTAAGAACAGAATAAACCATCACACATAAGCATCACACATGAACACCAGGATTTTAGGTGGAAACCCAAGTCAGGAGAAAACCACCGCTGCAGTTGCTCAGCCTTCAATATTTTATTATAGAGAAAACATCTTACAACATATGTGCTGATGCAGACTCCTACCAGCACGCAGGCACCCACCTGCGCTCGTTTACCAGCCTCTCCTGGAAGGGAGCTCCAACCCCCTGACTCGTTTACCAGCCTCTCCTGGAAGGGAGCTACGACCCCCGATCTCATTTACCAGCCTCACCTGGAAGGGAGCTACAACCCCCTGACTGAAGGCTACAACCCTCAGCACCTCTATGGACCACGTTTCATCAATTTTCACACTGGATCCAAAGCTTCCTTTAGGACACAACTTGCAGGCCACGTTTCATCATATTTTCAGACTGGACCCACTCCACATATTTAAGCTCCATCATACAACCAAAATGAAACAGACAACTCAGAACTGTAGAATACAGATAGCAGCAACACAGCAGAACAGATCAGACATTTCATACCCCTTGCTTCAACAAACCCTAGTTTGCATACGCGCTTTCCTTTCACTGATACCGCGTATATACGCGCTTCCAATCACATCAACCCGCGTATACTTCTGTACATATTACAGAGCTAATTTCACTGCGCATACGCGCTTTCTCTTCAGCGAAGCCACGTATATACGCGCTTCCTTTGCGTAAAACTAGCGTATGGTTCTTCAGACATTTAGATCAATGCAATTCTTCAGAACAGATACATCACACAGATTTTACCCTTTACTTCAGACAGATGTTCGCCTCATCACAGATCTAATCATTTCATAAACAGATCTAGAAGATACAAATACATTTCAGATCTAGATTCCCTTCTTCATCATTGGTGCTTCATGCATTCAGATCTATCATTCAACTGTAACCCTTTCCATTCAGATATACTCCAGATAGAAGTATTCATTCAAGCTCAGACATCTTTCACCCACACTCATGCTTTGCACAATGAATTTCTTCTCCTTATATAGGTTTACACTTTTTCAATACCATGAGCCAAAACCACATTACTTCTGATGGTATTCCTGGACGGGGTCATTTAGACGAATCATTACCCAATACAATGGGTCAATACCATGGTGGTTACCCCTGGTTTTGCACTTTATGAGCGCTTTTGCCCATACGCGACTTGTCACGTTGTTTACCGTGTGCATACGCGAATTTTCCTAGATAGATCCGCATATGCCTTGAGACATACTCTTTTCATCATAGATCTAGCACATATTGAGTTCCTTTCTTCATTACCTTCTCTACTCTCTGTAGATACATTAGATTTAATTCATCAAGACATATTCTATCAAGCATAACTTCATCAAGTAAGTTGCCATCATCTTCATCAAGTGGGTTTCCATTCACGGACAACACTCTATCAAGTGGGTTGTTCATCAAGGACAACACTCACCATCATATTGCCAACAGACATCATATCACATCAGATTTACATCAATTACCAAGTCCATCAAGTCAAGAATAACTTCATCAGGTGGTTTGCCATCAAGGACAACACATGTCAAAAATCTCATGTCTTCATCTTCATTCAGTGGGTTGCCATCAAGGACAACACTCTGCATCATATTGCCAAAAATCTCCCCCTTTGGACTTGATGGCTTCTTTCAGTGGTGTTGGATTACAGCAGATGAGTCCATTAAGGTCTGATGACACCATGTCACTCTCTCCATTTTTGACACCATTCTTTCTCTTCATTCAAACACCATGTCACTCTCCCCCTTTGACATCAAGGGCAAAGGGCGGATCAAAACCAACACACTCTCCCCCTTTTCTCCTCATGTAGATGAAGCGTTCTATAGATCTGATGTATACTGAAGTGATCAAGCTCCCCCTGAGTTCATGTTGAATATTCAAACAAATTTTTCAATGAAGTATATGACTCTATGAAATTCCTATCACCAAAGACTCATACTTACATCAAATATCCAACCAAGTGGATTTACATATAAGACTCAAGTACCCAACCAAGTGGGTTTACAAATTTGACTCAGCTACCCAACCAAGTGGGTTTACAAAATTTGACTCAGCTACCCAACCAAGTGGGTTTACAAATTTATCAAATCCTTACATGACTGAATATTACAATTTTACATCATGGATCTCTATATGACCTTTTCATCAAACTACAAATATAACTTTAAGACCAACACTAGAAATTCCTCAAGAAAGAGAACATATTTCAGAACCATCATAATGCCAACAATGCGTTATACTCAGCAAAGCTAATGCTCCCCCTGAATCTGTGCATCCAAGCAACCTTTCCATATGACTAAGTCTCCCCCTTAGTTTGTGCATCCTGAACACTTTTATCAACAAATCATCAAGGCATCTTTATCAAAACATTAGAAATAAAATTATGAGAACTGGAACACCACCAGAGATACCAAATAGTATCAGAGATACCAAATAGCACTGTAGCTGTGCTGAAGAGAGCTGACTCCAAACAAAAAAATGTCAGCAATCAGACATACGCGGTTTTCTGTGAATGAACTCGCGTATATACGCGACTGTGTTTTAGGAAACCCGCGTATCCAATACCATCTTCTATATTTTAACCAGATCTGATCCTCTTGTGAGAAAAAGACAGTGTTCAGCTTCTTTATGGGATATTTGAATGCTTCCCTGGACTACAGATAGATAGAACAGTGTAGTTGTGTCTTCAAGCGTCATCCAACGGTTGTAGCACATTAGTAACCAAGCCTTCAGATTCTTTGCAGCATCAATACAATCTTTCCAAGAGAGATTATCATATCAAAACAACATTTATCGACAGGCTCAAATCTCATCATAATAAACCACCATGTACCAAGTCATCATCATTTGACATGAGTATCACAATAACCAAAGAATAAGCAGTCATAGTGCTAACAATGCAATCATTAGTATTCAACTTGCTGCTCCCCCTGAACCAGTGCTCCTCCTTAACTTGTGCAACCTGAATACCTTTATCAGCAAGTCATCAGCAACAATCTCTGCATGAACTGTCCTTATCTCCGAATTATAAGACTTTCATCTCAGCAACGAATATTCTTCATCAAAAGCAAACAAGACTCATCCATAATCTTCAACATAAGAAACCAAGTATCATATCATAATTATTTAGAACTGAGAAACTAAGCTGATATTGAGTCAATAATACAGTTATTAACAGTCAGACTGATGCTCCCCCTGAACCTCTGCTCCAGATCTTCAGCTATCATATAAATTCTCTTATCATCAATGCATACGCGACTGTGTCTGCTGGAACTCGCATGTATACGCGACTTTTGTTAATAGAACCCGCGTATGGAAAGTGAAGCATAGAAATTTTTCACATTCCTTCATCTCCCCCTGAACTTGTACTTCCTGTACCTGTCTTCTTCATATCAGATGCTCTGTCAGAAATACATATAACCAGAATAATCAAATCAATCATGAGAGACATCATACATTGCTCCCCCTGTGATGATACATTACTAAATCTCATAATGTATCCCACATCATTCTTGCAGTCAATCAGAGAAGTAAGCTTCAGAAGCGGATGACTACAGTAGGGTCAAAATTCCCTACATTTCTGATCGGTCCTCCATCTTTATCCAGATTTGTTTGAACTTTCTATTTCTGTGCTGGAAGTTATCCAATTTCTCATATTTGTTCAACCTGCATTCCTTTTCTACATGTCCATACTTGTTACAAGAATAACATCTCATGTGTCCAGAGAAATAAGCATAAGAATCATAATGAGTATTTCTAATCTTCCTCCTTTTACAATCAGCTGCTTTATGTTCATACTTGTTACATGAAAAACAATATCCCTTGAAGAAACCAGAGTACCTTTCTATGTAGGAACTGTTTGTTTGAGGCTGAAATGATCTGCTCCTGCAATTTGCTACAACATGCCCATAATTATGACATTTAAAGCATTCAACTTTATTGACTAATTTCCTTTGAGATTTCATCATTGTTGGTTGACCTTTTGTTTCTTTCAACACTTCAGGTTTTGCATTGACATCCTCTGAATTTTTAGCACTTCCTTGTGAGCTAGATTCTCCTTTAACAGTTTCATGGAAACCAAGACCAAGTTTGATAGCAGGAGACCTTTGATTACTCACAATATTGTCCAAAATATTAGTACTATCATGAAACCTCAAAAGTTTAACCTTTTCTTCTAATTTACCTTTGAGAATGTTTACCTCAACCTCCAAGGCTTGACATTGCTTTGTCATGCTTTCTTCTTTCCTTCTTCCATCTTCTACTTGATCCTTTAGATTTAGAATCTCTTCTTTCAACCAATTTTCATTTTCTTCACATGTTTGTTGCAGCTCTTCATTCTTCTTATTTGATTTTTCCAGATCTTCTTTGAGAGAGATGATTTCTGCTTCAAGGCCTTCCTTTTCAAATGGTTGTAGAGGTTCCTCATTCTTCTTACTTGATGCTTCAAGATATGTTTGCAGAGAGATGATTGCAGCTTCAAGTCCTTCATTCTTATTTTTTGATTTTTTGAGATCTGTATTTAGATCGTTAATTTCTGCTTCTAGTCTTTTCATTCGATTGGATGCATAAGCATGAAACCTTTGATACTTGTCTATAGATTCATTCTCCTTAGATGATTTTTGCGGATCTTCATCTTTAATCTTGACAGCTTCTTCTAGATCCATACTGTCACTTTCACTATCATTACCTTTGCATATATAGGTAAGTGAAATAGAAGAACAACGATCAATACCTGTTTCATCTCCTTCAATTTCTTCTATACATGATTTCTGAGGTATCTCCTTTCTTCGAGTAGCCTTCTTCTTTTGCTTCTTTTCCATGAGCACTTTCAGATCTTGGTCAAAATCTTCTTCATCTTCACTGGACACTTCAAGAAAGTCATTGTCCTCTAGAGCATCCACAAAAGTATCGTTTTCTTCTCTTTGTTCAAATGCCACGAGAAGTCTAAGATCTTCTTCACGTTCTTCCTCACTATCAGATGACCCATCACTGTCTTCATTAGTATAGTAACTTTTCTTAGAGCTAGATCAATTCTTATTCCTTCTTGCTACTTCTTTTCCTTTAGCAGATGTTTCTTTATAAGGACATTTAGTAGCATAGTGACCAACTCTTCCACAATCAAAACATTTGAAGGGAAGCCTACCCTTGAATCTTCCAGTACCTAGTTGGAGTTTTCTCACAAAATTCGCTTCTTCGTCTTCGGATATATAGCTGGATTCTTTGACGGTTTCCTTTTCTTTTCCTTTTGCAGATGCCTTAAAAGCAGCTTCTTTGATTTGAGAAGGACCTCCTTGTCTCATTTCAAAATCAGTCAGAATACCATGTAATTGAACAATAGTAAGAGTTTGCAGATCTTGCCTTTCTTCAATAGCTGAAACTTTAGAGTCAAATTTTGAAGTCAAGGATCTTAAGACTTTTTCCACCAGAGTAGTATCGGTTATGGCTTCACCCAAATTTCTCATTCGATTTACAATATCATCGAGACGAAGAAAGAAGCTGGCAATACTTTCATCACTATGCATCCTTAAATTTTCATATTCAATTCTGAGAGTTTGGAGTTTTGCACTTTTTACCTTTGTGTCTCCTTCATAGCTCAGAATGATCTTGTCCCATATTTCTTTTGCTGAATTTAGCTACATCACCTTAGCAAATTCTAATTCAGACATGCTTCCTAATAAGACATTCACTGCTTTGGCATTGATTTCATACTTCTTTCTTTCAGCCGCATCAGTAGGAATACTTGCCGGATATTGATAGCCTTCTTCCACGATTGCCCATACTTCTACACCAAGACTTTGCAGATATGCTTTTGTTCGTACCTTCCAGAATATCAGATTGCTTCCATTGAATAGAGGTGGCTTTAGATACATTACTCCTTCAAGACTTCCCATTGCGACGGATCTCCTTTAAGCGATCAAGCTTCTGCAGAAAGACCTGCTTTGAAACCAATTGTTGGGAAAAATACTAAGAGGGGGGGGGTGAATCAGTATTTAGGACTTTATCAAACTTTTTACTTTTTCATGCTCTAAAACCCATACACTACTTTGCTGAAGCCAAATAGCGTATACACGCGGATATCCTTCATAAAACTCGCGTATACACAGAGATCTAATTATGTCATTAATTCTTCACTTAGATCATTCCATCATTCATTCATTAGATGTTCTATAAACAATAAACATGTGCAGTAAGAACAGAATAAACCATCACACATAAGCATCACACATGAACACCGGGATTTTAGGTGGAAACCCAAGTCGGGAGAAAACCACCGCTGTAGTTGCTCAGCCTTCAATATTTTATTATAGAGAAAACATCTTATAACATATGTGCTAGTGCAGACTCCTACCAGCACGCAGGCACCCACCTGCGCTCGTTTACCAGCCTCTCCTGGAAGGGAGCTCCAACCCCCTGACTCGTTTACCAGCCTCTCCTGGAAGGGAGCTACGACCCACGGTCTCGTTTACCGACCTCACTTGGAAAGGGAGCTACCACCCCACGAGGCGAAGGCCTACGACCCTCGGCCACCTCATGGACCACGTTTCATCAATTTCGAGGCCCCGGATCCAAAGCACCACTTTGGAAACCCTACCAGGCCCGTTTCATCATATTTCGGGCGGACCCACTCCACATATTTAAGCTCCATCATACAACCAAACTGAAACAGACAACTCAGAACTGTAGAATACAGATAGCAGCAACACAGCAGAATAGATCAGACATTTCATACCCCTTGCTTCAGCAAACCCTAGTTTTCATACGCGCTTTCCTTTCACTGATACCGCGTATATATGCGCTTCCAATCACATCAACCCGCGTATAATTCTGCACATATTACAGAGCTAATTTCACTGCGCATACGCGCTTTCTCTTCAGCGAAGCCGCGTATATACGCGCTTCCTCTTCGAAGAACTAGCGTATGGTTCTTCAGACATTTAGGTCAATTCAATTCTTCAGAACAGATACATCACACAGATTTTACCCTTTACTTCAGACAGATGTTCGCCTGATCGCAGATCTAATCATTTCATAAACAGATCTGGAAGATACAAATACGTTTCAAATCTAGATTCCCTTCTTCTTCATTGGTGCTTCATGCATTTAGATCTATCATTCAACTGTAACCCTTTCCATTTAGATATAATCCAGATAGAAGTATTCATTCAAGCTCAGACATCTTGCACCCACACTCATGATTTGCACAATGAATTTCTTCTCTTTATATAGGTTTACCCTTTTTCAATACCATGAGCCAAAACCACATTACTTCCGATGGTATTCCTGGACGAGGTCATTTAGATGAATCATTACCCAATACAATGGGTCAATACCATGGTGGTTACCCCTGGTTTTGCACTTTATGAGCGCTTTTGCCCATACGCGACTTGGCACGTTGTTTCCCGCGTACATACACGACTTCTCCTAAGCAAATCCACGTATTCCTTGAGACATACTCTTTTCATCATAGATCTAGCACATACTGAATTTCTTTCTTCATTCCCTTCTGTACTCACTATAGATACATCAGATTTACATCATTTAACAAGTTTATCAAGACATATTCTATCAAGCATAACTTCATCAAGTAAGTTGCCATCATCTTCATCAAGTGGGTTGCCATTCACGGACAACACTCTATCAAGTGGGTTGTTCATCAAGGACAACACTCAGCATCATATTGCCAACAGACATCATATCACATCAGATTTACATCATTTACCAAGTCCATCAAGTCAAGAATAACTTCATCAGGTGGATTGCCATCAAGGACAACACATGTCAACAATCACATGTCTTCATCTTCATTCAGTGGGTTGCCATCAAGGACAACACTCTGCATCATATTTCCAACAAGAGCCTGAGGCTCTTATGTTTTAGTTGGATTTTGATAGCTTATGTTGAAGCAATACATAGTCTCTTGGAGCGTTTGATGATAATTTGATGTCTTGGAGCTCATGCATGCCTTGATTTGTTTAGTGATGGTGGAGGACTATTTGCAGGATCCATAGGCCTGGTTGATGGTGAAGTTTTCTCTTGTTTATGTTTTCTAGTTTTCAATTGTGTTTTCCATCTTTCTTTGTTGCACTAGGAAAAAGAATTTAGATTATGAAATGTTTTCTAATGGCACCTTAAGTCTGTTTTTCGTTCACTGCCTCAATGTTTTCTTCTGCTGAGATATGTTAGGGAATCCATTTTTTTTTTCTCTCTATGAAGTTCTTAGCTTGTTCATTTCTTGAATTGTTTAGATCATTTAGTGTCAAGTATGATTTATGGCTAGCCCTGCATATTGTGGCCACTGAAATACTCTGTCCTTGGAATCACCTCTTTAAAGAAGCTTTGCCTAGGTTTGTCAAAGAAGTATGTTTGAATCATGCTCTTTTCCTTTACTTAGCTAAAATTCTTTCAAGGAAACTTCATAGCTGTAACTTTAGATGTTAGGATTTTCTCTCCTTCTATCGTTATAGCTACTTGTGCATCTTAAATTTTTTTCTGCTCTTAATGATGAAATCTATGAAAGTTAAATAAGTTTCTTGCCTTTCTATGTTTCATCTAAATGTTTGTCTTGGTTGATTATCTGCTTTCAATTTGAAATCAAATGGATTAGGTTTTGCTTATGCCTTTGATTCTCTTGCTATGCTCATAAATCTTCTAACTCTTTCAGTTTACAAGTACATAAAGGATTCAATTTTTTCCCTTTATTAGCTTAATTTTCTCAAGCTTAATGTTCACCTCATGATCCTTCACAACCTTAAAAGATCCACCAACCAAGTTAAAATTGCCCTGCAAATTTTCTTGAAACCATTAATGAAATTATCATGACCTTGTTAGAATCCATTACCCAATGACTTAACAATCTTCCTTTTTTTCTATCTAAATCTATCTGAGCATCATACCCAACCAAAAACAATCAAAATACCTTGCACTTAACATCTAGCCTAAAATCAACCCAAATCAACAAACAAGTTCACATATTTTCACCTAATAGAGAGATCCCTCTCCGAATCCAGGAAGACTAGGTCCTTGGATTCCAAATCTTGGTTTGATGTTACCCCTGTCCATTTGTATCTCAATCAATCTAGAAAATTACGGGGACCTAACATAATGATGATCACGATGGGACCCTCTGAGTAAAATACATCTTAGACATCCTTAAGACCTCAGAAATCTCACAAACATCCTTAGATTGGTATTCAGTTGTTGATGGTGGACAACAACCTGTCTTAAAATATTTGAAATCATCCGCTTGGTGACTCCACTGGAGGAAGAACCTGAAACATGACCAGTCATCCTAGAAAGAAAGATCATTCAGGCCTAAGTTGGATTCAAGAAATTTTTGTTTTTATCTATAACTATGTTCTATCCTACTTTAAGCCTGATCAAGAATACACTGATGAGATCTACATTTATCATTGGAAATATCTCAAGCCTAAAAAAACTAAGCCTCGAATTTTAGACCATGATCAGTCTTATACACCTGTGCTTACCCTAGATTCACCTATGGAAGATCTAGTGAAACATGAACCTCATGCTACCTTTCCTCCTCTTGCTGAAACCTCAAATATCCATAAATCTCTTTTTACACTACCTATACCCACAAAGGTCCAAGAAAGATACAAGCCTCTAATTTTTCCTCCTATCTTCCAAGCCCTCCCTACAAATCTTGCAAATAAACTACCCAGATTTGATGGAGAAAGCTCAAAAGTCACCGCTGAAGAACACATTCAAAATCTTGAGAATTTACTTGACCTTTTTGAAATAGAAGAAGATTATGTGCGTATTAGAATGTTTGCCTTATCATTACAAGGAAAAATTAGGAGTTGGTTTAAGGACCTTCCAGCTGCAAGCATTATCAATTTTCATCAATTTACTCAAGTCTTCTTAGATAGGTGGGTGATCAAGGGAAATGAAGTTCTCATCATAGAGGAATAAAAGAATGTAAAAAGACAACCAGGGGAGACCGTACAAGACTTTTCAGCCAGGTTTAATAAGGTATACAATGCAATACCTGCTAAGATAAAGCCACATTTGGGGTGGGATCTCTTGCACTACCCAAGTACTTTTGACCTAGAGATGGAATTCTAGATAAGAGAAAAAGACCCTTCAAAACTGGAAGAAATGCAGAATATGAAAATTAATATGGAATTCCACATACCGGAAAGAGAGGAAAAGTTAGAATAAATAAGGAAGGACAAAGAAGCTCAAGAGAAAATAACTTCTTCAGAGTTAAAGGTAGAGATGTTGACAGATACAATCAAAAAAATTATGCATATACTTGGTAGAAAAGAGGAAGAGTACAAGGTTGATAATGGTGTTGATTATTCAGAGCAGCTGGTACCATTTTCTTGGGAGGAACCAAATCAGTCATTTCAATTCAAAGGTAGCTATCAAAAGATACTGGCTGACCAAGGTTGTAAAGAAGAAGATGCAGAAAGTTGTCAAGTAAGTACTATATGTCTTCTTACATCTTTTAATTCACTATTTAGAGAGTATTACAAGAAAATTGAAAATAGAAACAAGATGGAATGCTCTAAAGAATCAGTAAGGGAGGAAATGGATAATACAAACCATTTTTCAAATCCAGAAGTTCTCCCCTCAAATCATCTTGGTATGGCTGTGTGGATTACAAAACCAGAAATGAAAGATGAGCCAACACCTCTTGAGTCCCTACCCTTGTGCTTTGAGTCATTTCAGATTGCTAAAGGAGAAGCTATTGGCCATGAACACTCTCCTTTTCATATGGTGGAACAATCTGCTGATCAAGTGTGCATAATGGATGAAATTCCTCCTGTGAATAAGCTACCCAAATATGATCAATATGATGATGATTATGTTCTCCAAAATCAAGACAACACTACTGAACAATCAGTGATTAGTTTGTGGGACAAAGACAGTCATTCTCCACAGCTCAAGTATAGATATCAAAAAATACCACTCAGCCATGACAGTGAAGAAGAAAGTGCAGAAATTTTGGGAGAAAGGGAAGGATCTTTACCTCTTTGTTGTGCATCCTTTTAGTTCATAAAAGACAACCTTAATGCAATCAGAAGTCAGCAATATTTGGGTATTTATTTTAACAACAAAGAACACATTCAGCCCTATGTCCAAACTTCACAAGAGAAAGAGAACAACTATAGACGTTTTCAATCAGGTTTGCTAGAGGAAAACATGGAAATATATGATGAGTTTGACAATTCAGATGATCATGAGGAAGATAAGGGGTTTCTTTCCCAAAGAATTCCTAAGCTCAGCCAAGTGAAGGAAGAAGCAATCCTGGATCAAGATTATCTCCCAAATCCTCTAAGCCAGGTATTGTTTCAAGATCCCTTTGCTGATCTGTTAGAGGCACTTAAAGAGGTAGTAAAACATGTCAAGAGCGGTTTGATGCAAGGTTTAAAGAAAATTTTAGGCACTACTATTCAAAAACAAGTGAGGTGGAAGTGGCCTTTTGATTTCTTCTGCACTCTCAAAGAGCTGAAACAAGATCAATCATGGAATCATCTACTTGATTGGTTATATTGGAAAAGGGAGTTCACCAAATGAATGTATAACATGTAAAGGTTAGATTAGGATAGATAGGAATGCAAAATAAGCTCAGCCTTGTGAGCATATTTTTAGTTATAGATTGTTTAGAAAGAATGAAAAAACACAAAAAACAAAGAAAGGTAGAAAAATAGGGTAGATTTGAAAAGAGGTAAAGCCCCATACCCAAAAAATAGAACTACTGAAAGTGTGCAAGCTTAAATGCCACTACTGGTTAAAGAAGTCTTGTTCAATCATCTAGCCTAATCATGGCTGAACATGGTTTAAATTTATTGTTGATAAGTTAGTGAAAAAGATTCTTGTCAAATCATGTGAACTTGACTTGTCAAAAGAAATACATTAGGAATGAAGAATGCTGGTTCCACATGCTTAAAACTGAACAAAAGAGAAGGATAGGGATGCCTAACAAATGATGGATTACTGCCCTTATGCTTTCTAGTTTTTTTGGTATAAAAATAATGGTTTTGTGCAGCTTTTTTCAATGCCACAGCTCATGATAAATAAGATAGCTTAATCCTGGTTTACTCATGTTTCAATTTCAAGTTAGTAGGATAGAGAATAAAGTTTTTCAAATAGCTTAATCTTGACAAATGAGTAGACTAGGTAGAGAATAAGAGAGTTCATTAGCCTAATCTGAAACTCTTGGAAGCAATAAGGGTAGAAGTAGATAGCTTGTTTTGCTTTTAGAAGAAAAAATGTTAAAGGTTGCTAGTCCAAATGCACCTAAAGAAGAAAATTTTTTAGGCAAATTAGGTTGGGTAGGTAGAGATGAGTTTGAAGCAAACATGTCTTTTCAGATTATGAGATCATAGCTTCAAAAGGACATTAGCAAGTGAAGAAAGAGAATATGCAAAGTGCAAGTAAGGCACTGGTATTCAAAAGCCAAAGATCTAAATGTTCTAGACACCTCTTGAAAAGGAGATGCCCTCCCCAAGTGGAGCCACTGTTATTCATCCATAATTTTCACTATCTAAAGATGACTATGTATTGGTTCTAGATTTCTAGAAACAAAGTTCATGAACATTGTGAGTTCTAGAAATCTCACTGCCTTCATTATCCTTAGGGTAAATTTTCACTATTTCATCATCCCATCATGTCAAGGTCAGCTCAATACTCTCAAAGGACCCGTCATGGGCTCATACCACTCATCATCACTATGTGTTGCCACCTTTGGCCTCAATCGTCTATTTTCATTGTTTTGCCTAACTCCTCCATTGTCCATGTAGGGTTTTCAAGGGAATTTTTCTTGATTCAATGACCTCCATGGTTAAACATAAACAAGGCTTTTATCTTCATGCTCTTACACCTCCTCCTATCCTTAAAATACCTTCATAAACACTTCCCATCACTCCTATCTCTCAAATTCATTATTTTTTTACAAAACCTAGTCTATT
The DNA here is from genome assembly GCA_034641835.2 of Pinus albicaulis. Classification (NCBI taxonomy): domain Eukaryota; kingdom Viridiplantae; phylum Streptophyta; class Pinopsida; order Pinales; family Pinaceae; genus Pinus; species Pinus albicaulis. The sequence continues at coordinate 3,116 of JAXQQM020068937.1, read as the reverse complement.
GCCACAATTTAACACTTTTTAAGACTAGGCCTATGTTTTTTCCTTTTGGACCCCTTCCCCTCACCAAATCCTTGAAATTCCACTTTCCCCTACTCCCTAACATCTATCCCTATACCCAAAAATTTCCCTAAGAATTTAGACAACCCTTAACCCCTTCATTCCACTCCCTCTGCAAGGCAGTCCTAAATCCCCACAACAAACCCTAATTCCTCTTCCAACTAAGCTAGGGTTGTATATGAAAAGGAGGCACAAGAGAAAAGTATTCATTTGATAGACCATGGGAGCAAGAATACTTCCATACCAGCTCATAAGCATCATGCCTCCACCATTTTACAAAGAATTCATTCCAAGAGACAAGCCATGTGTCATGCCCAGGGCCAATTTTTCTTCAAACTATGTTTTTGAGAAAATAGAGATGAAATTGAAAAATGTGAGAGAGGTTTTTGTCCATCATATGCCCAAGAAGAAAAAAATCCTTAAGTTTTTACACAGGTATCATGGTTTGGGAGAAATGTTAAAAATACAGGTGTCATGGGAGAATTGTTTCACTGCTGGAGGGAACTTGGAAAAATCAGGTTTTATCACAGCTAAAATATCCAAATGACTTGCTTGATGAGTCAAATGAGAACTAGACTTGAAGATATTTCCAATAAGCTATCATGAGCTCAATTTGGAATTGAGGAAGGGATCCAAAAGTTGTCTGCACCAACACTTTGCATTTATGCACCAACATTTCACCACTTTTGACCAGTGTTGGGAAAATCCATTTTTGGATAGGTAAATGGACACCAAATTGAAAAAAAAAAAGAATTTTTGGAAATTAGACTCAACCATATTTCCAAAGAACTATCACGGGCCCAATTGCGACACCGGGAAGGCCTCCAAATGCCCTCTACAAATTGGCGTTTCGCACAGACACATCAGATCGTCTACAAACTGCCTGTTACGCTCCTGGGTCACTGTTATGAACCTGGCTCTTAGTGTTACGCATAGGATGGGTGTTTGCAGTGTTAAATAGCACTGTGTTATGCACGCAGGACCCAGTGTTATGCACCTGGGCTAGTGTTATGCATAGACAACCTATCACCCAATTTGCTCAAAAAGGCCCAAAAACTCAAAATTCTTGCCTCCAAAGCTATAGCTTGAATCAAAAGAGGTTGATAATTCTCTTCCTCACCTTGCAAGAAATATTTTTATAAACAAGGAAGACACTCAAAAATAAAAATTACCAAACCAAAACCTCCATGAAAGATCAATTTGTTAAACTCCTAGGACAGGGTTTGCCAACTTGAGAGGTTATCATACGTTGTAAAGACATTCATGAATAACAAACTTGCTTCCAAACTCTAGAGCCCTCCTTGAATTTTCACCTTGCCCCCATTTGCCAAGGTTTTCCCTCACATCACTCATTTTCCCTCCCAAACCGGAAAGTCCTCACCAAAGCTCAAGCTCCTTTTATCTTGAAACAACCACCATGTCTAAAGAAAAAATCAGTAGGTTAGATGCAAAGTTAAAAGAAGAACAAGAGGCTCATAGTAGCTCTAATGAGGAGTAAACAAATGAAAATGAAGAGGAAAAGGATAGTGAGGATAAAGTAGGGTTAGAAGAAGAAGGCGTTGATCAAGGCCATATCACAAATGACAAGATCAATTGTGAACAAAGAAGCTAAAGGGATAATCATGACTGTCATGACACAAATCAACTTATAAATGATCAAGAAATTCAAAATGATAGTGCAGGAAATTGACCAAAAGAGTACCTTATTGAAGGATAGAGCCAAAGAGGGGTAAGAGAAGAAAGTGATGATCAGTTTGAAAGCCTGAGTGAGCAGAAGATAAAAGTGGGATAAAATTTATGAGTTTGAGAACTAATGAATATGATGGCAGTAGCCATGAAGAACAAACAAACATCAACAAAGATAAAGAAGATAGTAGGGAAAAAACATAGTATGATGAAGAATACCAAGAAGGTAATGAGGAAGAAGATGAACATGGAAGCCTTGAAAGGAAAGACAGTGATGAATTTGAGCAAAGATAGAGATAGGGTTGACAACAATAAATCACTCCCAAGTATAGAAAATATTTTTTAAATGAAGATCAGGATGAAAGAAAAAGGATAGTGAAGAAAGTGCAGCAAGTAACTCAAAAAGAAGACCAAAGTGACAATGAAGAAATTGGTGAAGAGGCATTGAAATTTGAGCATTCAAAGAAGGTAAATACCAAGAAAAAATTAAATACATGGCTCGATATTTTCCAAAGGCTTCTCAAACCTCTTGAGGGATCTCTCCACCAATTTTGAGGAAATTTGGAAAAAAATTTTGTTTTTTCCAAATTTTGACCCCTAGGAGCGCATCACCCTAGCTGTTACACATAAAATTGCTGCATCTTTAGCTCTTCAGGTTCACTTTTTTGGGTTTTTCACATCACCAAAAGTGTACCCACAAAATTTCAGATCAATTGAAGCATTTTTTCGCCCTCAAAAGGTGAAAAAACACCTCAAATTTGACCTTTCTGCCTCTTTTTCAGAGCAGGTGTTATGCACAGAGAAATGTTGGGAGATTTAATTTTTGAGTAGGAAAATTGCATCCATTCAGAAAAATTTAAGTATTTTTGGAAATTATACTTATCAATCTTTCCAACGAGCCATCACGGGGCCAAATCCGATGCCGGGAAGGGGTCCAAAACTCAGCTACAACAGACCCTATTTTCTGCTGAAAAGTTGTTACACATAGGAGCATCCTTTTGCCAAAAAAGTCAACAAAACACACGGATTGATGGCAAAGGATTTTTTTAATATTTCTTGGAAAAATCACTCTTGATTTGATTGGGGAGTTATGTTTTGGTTTTTTTCATTTATTTTCTTATCAACTATGTGTCTTGGGCCTTGCATGGTCATTAAGCACATTTATGGCATTTATGATTAGATTAGGGTTTCTGGAAGCCTCTTAGGGCTTCCCACCTCCTCAGCTACTCCATAAATAGATCCTGAGGCTGTCATGCATTATTTGGATTTTTATAGCTTATGCTGAAGCAATACATAGTCTCTTGGAGCCTTTGATGAGAATTTGATGTCTTGGAGCTCATGCATGCCTTGATTTGTTTACTGATGGTGGAGGA